>OY979716.1:85913059-85923059 GCA_963855995.1 Muricea muricata | reverse complement strand
TCACATAATTCCGTATTCCGGGGACGAGCGGAATGAGGCAAGAAAAAGACGAAAGAAGTGGGTCGACTTCGTTAAACTCAAACGCGCTAAGAGGCAACATACGGAATACTCCATAATATGTTCCGACCATTTCAAACCTGATGACTTCAGCAGAAGATTTTCACATCTTGAAGGCCAAAGCTTTGTTGGCAACAACGTGCTGAAACGGGACAAGTTTGGGATTTGCGTGTTCCCGACTGTAATGGCATTGCCAGCAGCTGGTGTGCCGCACGTGTCAGAGAGAGAGAAAAGAATGGTATGCTAATTTACATTTTAATTTACAGTTGCATTTATTGCGTGTAATGAGCAAATAATAAGCTATTTTAAAAGGCACACAATTTCGTTTGATAACTGATGATACCTGATAACTGATACAATTATTAATATGCACTTTTTATGCAGATTTTAAAGGAAGCAATGTCTACCGCTGAGCCCGGCACATCAAGAGATATGCCTGAAATAGCGTCTGTGCCTAGCACATCAAAGGAGATGCCTCAAACAGCTTCTGACTCCAGCCCATCAACAGAAGAAGAACTAGCACAGTCACCAGAATCTGAGCCTACTCCTCATGAAGAAACCACTCATATGATTGTTCCAGATGAGCCAGCGGAGTCCTGTGCTGTTGTGTCAGGATGTGTCAATTGTGCACAGCTGTTGAAAGAAAATAGACAACTGACCAACAGGGTGAAAACGTTGAGGGAAATTGTGGGGAAACGGCGTAAAGAAGTTAAAGCATATCGCAGAAAACGTAAGAATAACAATTACTTTGTCTTTCCCTTACATTAACCTTATTAGCTTTAATGTCGTTTGTTATATATTGTGCTTAGTAAACAATATGGAGTCAAAAGTAAGAAAATTAAAAACCAATGCAAAGAGCCCAAAGAAAGTTGGTGTCCATGAGGAACCTGTTGAAAGTATGAATTCAGACAGTGATAGCGATGGCTATGAAATGGAGGTAGAATCAGAGGAAGAAAGTGGTTCCCAATATGACATAGAAACTGATAGTACTGAAACTGACGACTCTGTGGATTTGGGCAGGCAAGTGTGAACACTGTGTGCTGTGGGTTATTTTGTATGTAATACCTTTGTAAATTTGTATGTAAACATTTTCTTGTTATAGATTGCCACTTGCTGGTACAAACCTACGAACAGAGCCAAAATATGTTGTGTTCTTGTCACATTTGTTATTACTGTTCAAAATTTGCCAAGTATGCAAACATGACAACCCTGAAGTTGAAATAAAAGAATCTGGGACAAAAATGTGTCAATTAAATCAAAATGTCCCTCATGCAAACAGGACACAGATTGGCATAGTCAGCCCTATATGCCAGCTTCACAGATTAGAGCTGGTAATTTTCTGCTAGCCTTATCTATTCCCCTCAGTGGAGGATCACCAGGGAAAGTTATCAAGCTTTGTAATCACATGGGATTAAAATGCTTCAATCAAAAATCATACTACATTTACCAGAAGGTATGTAAGGTGCAATATAATGACTTCAAGTTGATAATTAGAACTTTTGCATATGGCTCAGAGGAGATCACAGAAAGACCTGAACCCATACCTAATTGAGGAATTCCCATGATTCGATCGAAGATTTTGTAACCATATTCTGTTTTAATAGCTCAATACAAAGTTTTTTTATTAAATATTGGTTTGTTATAGGAGAAGATATTTCCAACAATTCATATGTATTGGGAAGAGTATCAAAAGAAAGGTCTACAGAAAGTAAAAGAAGAAAGCGAGGATGGAGTGGTTGTAGCAGGAAATGGTAGACATGACAGTATGGGCCATAGTGCTAAGTATTGTGCATATACCATCTTCTGTTGCAATGTACCAATGATAATTCACTTCAACATGTACAGGTAGTTATTCAAAATGCCAATCAATGATATATACAGGGTGTATAAAAAAAAAGTAGACAAATCTGAAATCGCTCTCTGTTTCGCAAAGCGCCTCAATGTACGATGTTTTGTATTGAAATAGATTGTTTTGGTAATTATAATCTAGAATAAACCGGGAAAATGAGAAATTTAAAACTTCAATACCCGAGGGGTTCTGTCTTTTACGGCAATTTAAATATGCCTTGCGCACAAAACTTAAATGCTTAAAAGTAATTTTGACTGGGTAGATGGAAAATTTGTCGGGTGTTGTATTGCTTTACAAAATTTCAGAAAATTTGCTCGAGTCTAAGCCGTTCAAAACGTCGTGTGAACTTTCATATTTTTAGCAAAATTAGCTTTGTGCATGTTTAATTTATGTATTTACTTAATTTGCATACAACTCCCAAGGGACATTTAATTAAAATTGGAACATTTCTTCAGAAAAGCAATTCTTATTGAGAAAAATATACGTTTGCACGACGTTTTGAATGGCTTAAACTCAATCAAATTTCTTGAAATTTTGCACAGCAATAAAACACCCAACATATTTTCTACCTACCAACTCAAAATTATTTATAAGCCTTTAAATTTTGTGCGCAAGCTTTTAATGCGTTTCAAAATATGCACACCCCTAGGTTTGAAACATTTAAATTTCAGAATATTTTCATTTATTTTACATCGTAAGTACCCAAGCAATGTATATTAATAAAAAAATTCATACTTCAAGCCGCTTCGCGAGTTTGAGAGCCGTTTCAAAATTGTCTACTTTTTTTTATACACCCTGTAGTTTAATGCACATGCATGGTTCACTTCTGGTATTATACGTCAAACTAAGCTTTTGTGACATATAAATGTATGTATAAGTTGCTTGATTCAGTTGTGGTTGTGAAAGTAGTCCTAAACTATTGCAACAATTCCTTTGCTTCTATGCACTAAATTATTTCAGGCAGTACTACCTGCTAAATTGATTACATAATCATGTATTGATATTTGATAATTTCTAGTCTCTTCCTATGTCTTAATGAAGGACCACTTCATTATGAAAGTTATAAAATTCTCAAAAAACTAATCAAATGAATAGTTCATGTGTCTGATTACAAGGAATATAGGTTTACAATGGTAGTAGTTTATAAGAAGCGGTTAACTTTAGAAGTGGTTAACTTTCATGCACAAATGAAATATTTTGCTTAGCAATATGATTGATATGATCATGTAACTATTATGTGTTATGTATTGGTACAGTGCTGTTTTCAAATTATATTTTTATTGTAGAGGAATGAAGCTGGAAGTAGTCCAGCCATGGAGTTTTTGGCATTTAAAAGGTGCATTGACGATCTAATTGGTTGGGACCTTTTGGTGACAACATTTATCTCAGATCGTCATAAATCGATTGCTAGTCACTTCAAGAAAGTATTGAAACATGTCAAACATTATTTTGATATTTGGCATCTGAAAAAAAGTATGTAACTATGGAATTTAATTTTTATTGTGTGTTAATACATTGTAAACAATCTCAGATAAAAGAAAGTTGTCTGAAATACACCATGAAGTGTTTATAGTTCTAATCTGTATAATTTACGTACTTCAGAATTGCCCTAGTTATATTACTTTACCTGTCTGATGTTAGATTTTTGTACTTGTTTATTTGTGTGAGATGATTTTACTCTTGAATGGGGAAGATCTGCAGTAATTTGTTACCTTTTTCGCTAGGATTCATAAGATAGATATTACTAATGATGTAAAATTTTCATAAGCTCTTTAATATTACTTAGAAATCCGCAAAGTGTTGTCCAAAGTAGCCAAGGAGAAGGGATATGAAGAGTTGGCTGATTGGATCAAGCCCTGTCTCAACCACCTTCATTGGAGTGCCATGTCAACCTATAAAAGTAATGGCTTGATCATCTGGGCCAAATTTAAGGCTTTCATGAGCCATGTTGTGAATCAGCACACAGGTCTGACTGATCCACTTTTCAACAAGTGCGCACATGGGGATATTGGTCCAAAGAAATGGTTAAAGAAAGGTATATTTTAGGAAGTAGTGGTACCATCACCCCATCACAGTATATTTGAATAACTCAGTAAATTTCAAGACTCCCTACATGATAATTAATATCTTTTGTGCTAGAAATATTACAGGCAGGGCAATGGTTTGCTTCCTTGAAACAAAGTAGCCTGCCTCAACAGTAAATTTAGCCTGTTCACAGACCTAACTCTAAAAGAGTAAGGTCTGTTAAGACTCGAAGGATTACTTGTCCTGGCTGAGAGAAGAATGCTAACTATATTCTAGGTTTACATTGCAAATGTTTGCTTCTAGTGCAATTTATCGTAAAGATATTTTACAGGAAAAAATGGAAATTGAAAATTTTCTTCATGTATTATATTAAAATGTTGCATAAATTAATTCTTCAAAATTTGAGATTTAATTTATGCATGGACAAGAAATCTTTCAAGTATTCACAGACCTTAATCATTCTGATTTAGGTCTGTGCACAGGCTACAGTAAATTATGCATGATCAATTAATTAGTTGGCACTGGGCTCCATCAATCTCGTTCCCCGAGCCTGCGATCCCTTGGGAAGGAAACGGAGGCTCTGGGATAATCCGTGATCGACATACAAAAAACTGTATGTCGCCCGTACTGCGCATGCGTAGGAAATAAGCCACAAAAGCATTTTTCTAAAGTTTTTTGGAACAGTATTTGTACTATTTTGTTTGTAAATGTCAGTGGAAAATATTATTTTATTTCATTCTGTGTTGGACGAAGCATTAGAGCGACTGGGTAAGAAGAATCTCAAATTGAAGGAGTGTCAATACGAAGTGGTAAAGGCTGTTGTTGTCGACCGGAAAGATACGATTTGTATATTGCCTATTGGTCATGGAACGTCACTTATATACCAGCTTCTTCCCCTTCCCTAATACGGCTTATTGAATCTATTTATTTGCAACGCATGCGCAGTACGGGCGACATACAGTTTTTTTATGTCGATCACAGATTATCCCAGAGCCTCCGTTTCCTTCCCAAGGGATCGCAGGCTCGGGGAACGAGATTGTGGGCTCCATATATTTTGATGTGTGCTTATGTAAAAAATCTATACAATTTATTTAGGCACCCAATTGCATGATCGTCTTTGTGCAGAATTGACCAAGAAGTCACTTGTTGCAGGCATAAAGCAAGCATCACCATTAGAGCAAACAAGCTGTTTAGAGGGATTCCACTCCGTGCTAAACCACTTTGCCGCTAAGATGTTAGCATGCTCACACAGTGGAATGTATTGCCGGTAAGTACAGTATTTTACAAATCATTTTCTACTAATATGATTTATGTTAGGATTTTCAGCAGCTACAATCAGTGACATAATTATTTGGCCGATTGCTCAAAACATACAACTCACCCCCTTCCCCCCCTTTCAATGTTGCTCATGTGGTGAGCAATTTCAGCAGTAAACGGCTATGGTCTTGTATGATGGCGGCAATAATTTTTATGGCCGATATAGCAACATTGAAACAGGGGGAAGGGGGGTTTACATGTGAATTTTTACAAATGCTTAAAAAATATCTTATTGATCTAAGTGTCCCAAATTTCAATGTCACTGATTGTAGTTATAGTACATCCAGTACTAACCCTTCTGCTCACACAATGCTGGAAGTTGCAGCAGCTATCGCTGTATAAATCATACACAATGTGTATATAATAAATAATGTGTATATAATAGTTCTTATAAACCATCATAGGACAATTAGTGATTATGTGATTGTCATAGGGTAGGCAGGTGTTCCGTCAAGGAATGGCAGAAGCTAGATCATGACAACAAAATGTGCTCCCCAAACCAGCACTGCCCAATTATAAAATCAAGCAAGTCACTCCTAAGCTATTAGAAAATTACATTTAAATATATCAAAATATTTTATTTTTTGATAGACATGTGTTAGCAGCTGTACATTTTAACAGTAATTTACAAAGAGACCCCCAACTGAACCAAAAAACTAATCAGACCAGAATTACAGTCTTCTATCCAAAATTTAAAAATGGTGAGGCTGTTGTTCCGGAGGTGAAAATAAAACCAAATTTTGGTAAGTGTGATATACCATCACAGCTAAACCCTTGCCATAGTTTAGCAATGAGGATTTATCATTGTTAGCATTTTAATATATACAATCATCACTTTCATGTTTATTTTTTGCTCCACCCATGTATATTTTACTATTAGACATAGATGTAATATCTATTTCTATTGCACAGGGTATGTTGAAGACATCTTTCAAACATATCTATGTGCTTCAAAAGATGCCTTAAAAAAGGCAGCTAAAGCACTGAAGGAGAAAACTCCAGCTGCTATGAACACAATGCTAAACAAACAGTCACGAGAAGAGGCAGTGGGTAAAAGAGAAGAGAGGAAGAAAATGATTGTCAAAAACATCCCTCCCACTACACCAGGTAACTAAATTTATACACCGAAAGATTTATACACGTCTAGCAGATCATACTAACTACTGCAGTTGATAATGTGTGACTAAAACATTTATTATTTCATTAACAGTTTCACAAGTTGTTGCACAAGGCAAACAAAAGAAGAAAGCCAAGACACCCAGATGTAGGCTGTGTAAACATCCAATGAAAGGCCATCAGTTTGTAGAAGATTGTCCCAGGAATGCGAACAAAACATCCTGAAGTATTATGTGCACAACCGTGTATCTAGGCTCTTTTCTGTACGCTCCATGCTGGAGGAAGAGACCCTAATGAATACTGGTCATGTGGCTCCCAGATTTTGGGAGCCACTCGGATATCCACGGCTAGGGAGGGGAAAATTGCTACACTTTTCGCAACTGTAAGAATAAAAGTACATTAACAAGTACTGCCCACCATCCCTCCCAAGGGTCAATTTATTGGTGGCTCCCAAAATCCAGGTGCCACATGACCAGCATTCACCAGGGTCTCTTTCTCCATGTTGTTATGCACAGTGTCACATCTATTCCTCATCTACTTCAAATCCAATATGCAGTTCACCTTCTCCAACAGGGAATGTCTTCCTTATTTGATGATATGCACATGCTGGAAGTGGCACCCGTCTTTTGCCAAGTATACCATAAACCATCCTGATAAACTCTCTGTATGCCACACTACGTAAAAAACTGAAAGGAAAAAACTATTATGAGTGCACTCAAACATACTTGTTATGAAAAATTTTAAACCATATAATTATTTGGAAACAACTAACAAGCATACATTGCATATTTGGAGACAACGTTTCTATATTCTCGTGCTCTTATGTTTATCCCATAAGGTGAAGTGGTGAACAGTATAATTAGAGTTAGCAGTAGGGTTAAAGCTAGCTATTTCCACTTAGGAAATAAACCACAATCTAATCTCAGCCTCTGCCTGCAGAAAATTTTTACTGTATATATTAATTTGATTCAATGTTTTGACTTGCATATCTAGAGGCATGATCAACCACAATGCAATGCACACAATTGTTTATGTTATAACAACAGTTGCCGCCACTTTCAAGGCTATGAAAATGGCTGCCTCTGACTCACATTGCAAACCAGGGTTGGTAGAATATACAAGTAAATAATAAGCCAAATTGTCATTAGTATGATCAAGAAAACGAAGAAAAAACAAATAGCATTGTTGAAAGCTTACCGTTCTTCATCAGCCTGTTGTCTGTACCTCTCATTGCCTTTTGTCTTATAATTCCATGCAGCCATTCTCATACTCCACCTCTCTAAACATACAGGTCTGAATCCAGGGTGTTGTGTGATACAGACAATATTTTCTGCATCACCTAGCTCCTGTTTTACAATGTCAGTGGATAATGACTCTGTACAACCAACCAATTCAAAACAACAGTTGCATTCTTGCCAATTTGTTAATAGATCAAGGATGCAATTACCACATTTGCACCTAAAAATAGAAACAGACTACCTTACTTACTGGACACTTTATAAAATTATGTATTGTTGCTGTATATCTGATGTGTTTCTTCATTTAAATATTTGTATATAGTTAGCCATTTCAGATCGACATAAAACAAATATTCTAAAATATTCTGTGATTGTATAATAGACTGATTAATATGATTGTATATAAATAGACTGATCAATTAAACAAAAAGCCTGCTTTATAGTAATTGGATTTCTAGAAGGTACTGTACTGTCACTATCTTAGTCTATCAAGCCATTATAGTTTTTTTAAATGAAAAATACAGTAAATACTGTATTTGAGAATATTGTAAGTTACATGGGAATAAAATCTAAACCAGTAATTACAATACTGAATAGGCACACTATAAAAATTAGATATATACAGCAATAAACAAAGTGTATACTATACCATTCGCTAATATCTGTAGTTCCATTCAAACGCTTCTGCATTTTTTCTTCTAAAATATCAGCCTGTCTAATTTCCTCTTCATATTCTGCTGTCCATTCTTCGTCAGCAACAGGATCATCGGAACAAGCAAAGGCAGCATCGTCGCCTAAAACTTCGGAATTTTCTGCCGTAGTTGAGCCCTCAATAATAGAGGTCTCAATTTCACATGCTCCTTCGTCTGAAATTTCCTCATTTTCGGATAGATATTCATTCTCCGATACCGAAGAAGACTCATCGGAAGATGATTCCGTCGAAGACATCGGAACAAGATAAAATGCGTACAGAAATTCTCAAGAAACAGCTGACTTCAGTGTGTTCGCTATAGAAAAGTTATAAAGCCTCTTTGTTTGTGTTCACCTCGTGACGTCACAAGGTCTTCTCTCACCAGTTTCCCGCCAGTCAATCGCAGCGCGGTCGTGGGACAATTGGGTACCAACTTTGAAGAGCCGTAAAAGAGCGAGAATTTATCCAAACAGAAAATTTTTTTCAGTTTTGTGCTTCATAAACAGCGAAGATTTTAATTATTTAAAAAAAATTTAGGGTGTGAGTTCCACTTTAAACCTTCAATGAATCTTTTAACTCATCTTCAAAATTTGTATTGTTATGTTCAGTACTAAATTTACGAAGCATTTGCTTTTAAATACACCGAATTTCTCTACAGCGAAATGATAATCTAAGGCTACAATTCAAAGCAGAAATCAGCGTATTTAATCCGAACCAACTCGTCTTTCTCGATGAAACAGGTATTGTATTTGTAAAAAGCTTCTAAAAATACTTATTTCACTTGAAGGACCCAGTCGTGAGGGATTATAGCTATTCACGCTGGGCACCTCATTATTTTGCAATTTCCGCTATTTCAAGTGAAGGACTTATTGCCCATTAGTTATTGAAAAATCCAGAGGAAAGATTTAATGCTCGCTCTCCTTTATCCGAATTATTTACCCGAATATTACTACATGCAATAGGACGCCTCTGGGGACGCTGGCTTGCTAAATTTGCACAATTAATTCTTACCCATTACAATAAATAACAGATCGCGGGTTTTCCCCATTAAATCGATTCATTGTTGGTAAAAGGCGCTTGTAGCTTTTCCCAACAGATATAACCACCCAGCACATCATGTCCAAGAAGTTGTGGAACATGTTTATGATTCTGGAGCGCTTATCCGTTTTTTGCCACCATACAGTCCCGATTTGAACCCGATCGAAGAGGTTTTAGCCAAAGTTAAGCACTACTTGCGACAGAACGATTCAGTTTTACAAGCTGTGCGAGATCCCAGCCCACTTATCTGGAATGCATTTGGGCAAATAACATCTTCTGACTGTCAGGCATATATGCATCATGCTGGTTACATTTGAACAAATTGTTTAAAACATGAGCAAATTTTGAAACAAACGTTGCACGAGTTTATTTTTGCTGTAACCTCAGTAGGCTATGTATACACACGCTGTCTTTGCAAGCGTGTTAACAACAGCCAAAATATCAGTGATATCAACAAGGTATCACTAACGTGCTATTCGTCCGATACTCAGTCTTTGGACTAACAAATAGTTGCAACGCAATTTCTTCATAGCTCTTCTCAAAAAAGTTTTTGGTATACCATTCGCCAGCGTAAATCGTCCGAATACAGACCTGGCATTGTACAAAATTCGCCGAACTTAATCAGTCCCGCAACTAGCACGCACTCTTACGCCCCACGCGGGCCGACGC
>OY979716.1:85909541-85912859 GCA_963855995.1 Muricea muricata | reverse complement strand
TATATATACATATATATACCCAGGTAGCACACAACGTAATTACAACGTTGGTGGAAGGTTGTGGGAAAGTTTGGTCAGACTTAACTTCTTTACAATGTTTACACAACGTCACTCTCTTTCTTGGTAATTGAATATAGGTGAATTAAACGTTGTTGCGACGTTGCGGTTTAACGTAAACATAGACGTTTAAACTGCCGTGCGTTCAACGTTGTAGTTGAACGCAATAAAAACGTGAAAACAAGACGTTCAGCAGAACGTTAACACAACGTTGATGCAACATTGTAAAATTGACGTTGTAGTTAATAGCAACGTATGTACGTCTGATTCATTAGTCGATTGTGTCACATTGGCTGATTTTTGTCAACGTAAATATGAGCTGGACAATACGCTAGACATAATATGCAATTACGAACTAATGCGCGTTTGAAAATCAAATAACAGTACTGCAGTACTAAAGTTCAAAACTGAATTGAAGAAGAAAGAAATTCCGAATGATGACAAATAGTTGCAAGTAACTGTGAATTTTCGACTTTGCTTTAAGTCGGGATTAACACCTGGAAATGTTAAGGTAATTGGGTTTAGCAATGAACACAGAAAATTGTTGCGTCATCTCTGTGATATATTCTGACACTATATGATTAATGAGCATTTTTGAGGTCTACATGCTAATTTTTTATTCTGGCTCGACAGTCGACACCAAACACGCTGTATCGCTTGCCAAGCTGACATCTCTTTCTTTGCCAATATTATTGAAGAAGACTGCTACTCAGTTTCAAGGTAAATTATTTGTTATTTATATCTTGTAGTCGTTGGGAATATAGTTAAACGGAAACGGGGTCACTGAGGTTAAGTAAAGTGAGGTATGTTCTCCACCAGAGTATTATATACTTTATAGAAAAGGCCAAAACGTTAAACATTACTCTTTAGTTTCTAACTACGTGTAGAGACGGTAAGAGCTAGCTAAATTGTAGTGAAAAATGAAATTGCAATTATAGTATTTCTCATGTAAAAGCCCGATATAATATGTAATATACTTCCATTTTTCGCGAAGCTAGTATATAACCACGTATACCACGTGTTCAAGATGGCCGCCACTAAAAAAACAAGTGTCTTTTATATTATCATTATAAACAAGGGTTTACCTAGCCACATTTATGTTTTATGTAATATCTTGATTATACATTTACAAATGGCATTCTTGGCTACAATAAGCCATAGGAACTGGATGTCAGGGGAATATGCTCCAATATTATTATCACTAAAATTTTTAACCTTGTTTACTTGAGAACTGGTGAATTCGGGAACTGGGATAGCATTATATTTTGAGTTCACTATTCGCCAAGATGATACTAGTTAACAATTAATGTTGTAATTCATGTATTCAAGTTTTACCATGTTTAGTGTTGCTTGATTCCTTCTACCTAGTGGCTTTATGACAACAAGTATATTAAAAAGCAATAATACCTGTGCATAATGCGAAATCATCCTAATTTAATTGACTTGATCTATTTCCCATATAATTCACCCCCTAACATAAATCTTAGTTGCTTATTTTCTTAACCCCAAGCAAACAGTGGTCAAGACAGTTAAAGCAATAATTTGGCTTACTATATACAATGAAATATTTTGTGAGTTACTGGTAACAATCTGTTTACCATACCTATTAAGTAAAATTATTTAGTAACAGTAATAGTAAACATAATAGCATAATAGGGTGCATATTATCTTTGCTGGATATATATGATTTCTTAAAAAATGTTTAAACATTTTTTGAACAGTTACTGAGAATTATTATGAAGCGAAATCGGTCACAATATCGACGAATTTGGACTGCAGCAGCTAGAACTATTCAAAATCATGATGATCAGCCTTCCAATGTCCGTAACTGTGATCCCTTGTTTGTACCTGCCTGTCTTCCCAACTCACAAGAGATTAGTGGTGAAGAAAATGAGCCTAGTCTAAAGCATGTGTGCAATTCTGAAGGGGGTTCCTCAAGTGATGGTGAGGTTTTGGCAGAAATATCTGATGACATTCAATGTAGTTCTTCAGACATTGAAGAGGATGTGAATATGATGATGGCCTTCCAAATGGGTTAGCTAATTGGGCTAATGAGTTTCTTATTAAACACAATGCCCTAGATAGCTTGTTGGTGCTGTTAAAAAGCAATGGTCATAGTGGTTTGCCTGGTTCTGCCCGTACTCTTTTAAAAACAACACGAAATGTTTCCATTCAGATGAAATCTGGCATGGAGTATGTTTAGCTATCTTTGCCTGGTGAATTACTAAAAACCTTTAAGACGTTTCCACCAAATATAGTAAATTCTACTGATTCCCTAGAAATATCTTTAAATATAGATGGCCTTCCTTTATTTAAGAGTTCTAGCAAATGTTTGAGGCCAGTTTTGTGTGCAATTGTCAATATTAAGCCAGTAGTAGTTTTTCCTGTTGCACTTGCCCATGGTTCTACTAAACCCAGGGACTTAGAATTTCTAGAAGATGTTGTGAAAGATTTGGGCCATATTTTGAGTGATGGTTTGCAGGATGAAAATAGGGTCTTGTCAGTAACTTTAAGGTGTGTGGTATGTGATGCTCCTGCAAGAGCACTGGTTAAAGGAACCAAGCTATGCTCAGGCTATTTTGGGTGCGACAAGTGTGCACAAAAAGGAATCTGGGTTGGCCGGATAGTGTACCCTCTTGTGAAGGGTACTGACAAGCGAACAGATTTTTCTTTCAGGAACCAACTTAATGAGGAACATCATCAACATGTCAGCCCTTTCTGTGATTTGCCTATTGACATGATAAAAAAATTCCCCATTGATTATATGCATCAGTTGTGCTTAGGTGTAATGAAGAAGCTAATCTTAAGCTGGATTCGAGGAAGTCGTGATGTTAAGTTATCTGCTGGTCAGGTGGGAGTAATTAGTTCTAGATTGGTTGCCCTGAAATCATTTGTTCCAAGCACATTTGCACGAAAACCAAGAGGCTTTGCAGAGATCGATAGGTGGAAAGCAACAGAATATCGACAGTTCTTGCTCTATACAGGAAAGGTTGTTCTTTTTGATATTTTAAGTCCGGCCCTATATGAACATTTCTTAACCCTGAGTGTTGCCAGTTGTATAATGGTTTGTCCAACTTTGTCATTGGTTCAGAATAGCTATGCCAGGAAACTTATGGAGTATTTTGTGGAATTGGGAAAAGTCTTGTATGGAAAAGAGTTTCAAGTATAAAATGTTCATAGCATGGTTCACTTAGCTGATGAGGTTGATGAGTATGGAAGCTTGGATGCATGTAGTGCATTTTCCTTTGAAAACTACATGCA
>OY979716.1:85842041-85904541 GCA_963855995.1 Muricea muricata | reverse complement strand
GGGCTGCAAGGATATGTCTATAATTAAAGGGAAAATTGTTACTTGAGATGGTAACATTGCATTTCCTTGACAGAGTATTTTTTACCTGCAATAGGTTCCAAGCCAGGAGAAACACTTCATTTTGGGATGCCATTGGTTTAATGTGGAATGGAATCCCTCCAAACAACTGTTTTCTGCATCTGGACACAGCCTCTTGATATCATTAAGCAGAATTTTGTTTAACATAATTTTCTCGAGCCACTCATATGCAGGTGTGCCTACATAGTTACAAGAAGAGCTGTAAATACCTGAACATTATCAATATTTTCATATTCTCTTTCATACACCCAATCCTATTCTCATGGCAATTAATATTAGTAAAATGTGATTGATCTGTATTTGACCTACCAACTTTTATCCATTTTCGGCATTTCTCCAGCTCCTTGTGTGCACATTCTGGAAACAATGGGTTAGGGTGGTCTGTGTGTTTGTTTGCAACATGTCGAATGAATGATTTCCATTTGGCTAGAATCAATTTCTGAAAACCTTCTTTGGTTGTTGTTGAGCACCAGTAAATATGGTGTTTTACTGCAGTTATCCACTTGGCAATTCTCTCACAGCCTTTCTTTTTGCTTGCTGCCACATTTTCTTTGCAACACTTTTTGCTATATGCCACTGGTCGAAATAGTGTGTGATAGTTGGGTGATTCTCTCTAATCCACTTAGCAATGCCTCTGTGCCGATCAGAAACAAACACCAAAATTTCCGGATCTGACTTCTTCAAATGGTCAAAGCACAACTTTGCAGCCTCTAGCTCCATAACAGTACTACTGCCAGCTTGGTTTGCCTAAAGTAACAAATACAGAATAAAAAATAGAAATTATTAAAAATATGTGTCAAAATGTAGTCGTTAAACCTTGAAATTTTCTAATGCTTTAAGTTTCTCATGGATTAACAGAAAATCTATAAAGGTATATTTTGGCTTTCGATTTGTCGTAGGCTAAAAACAGTTCAGGGAACTCCATCAGTTTGTATGTGAAAACCATTGTCTAACAATTTATTCCAGGAACAACTTGTTTAACAATAATAGTTCAATTTTGTTACTTTACAGTTAATCAAATCATACCATACCTGTAAAAACTCACAATGGACTATTTTATTTGATGGTGAACACATCATTGAGTACACCCCATATTTTGCCGAATTTCCCATGGAATCAAATCTTGCATCTCCAGACCACACAAGGTTTTTGGTAGTTGTCTCAGGAATGACATTAATGAGGGTGGTAAGGGGGGGGGGTTCGGATCACGTTTTACGTGAGGAAAAACAGTCATTTCACATTTCACAGGTAAAAAATTAGTAATTTCACGAAATTTAATGAACTCATTTTAACTGTGTAAATTTAATGCCTTTCTTAGCCCGTCAGCCTATTTTTACATTGTAGAAAGTAAAAAGCACCATTGAAGGCTCAAATTTGGACGAATTTTTGAAAAAACAGCCAACATATGTAGAAAAAATGAAGAAAATAAATGCATTTAGTAACATTGTTGTAACCAATGCATTGTACTTTGTTCTTTAGCACTTATCCTTACTTGTCCTGCTGTCAATCACGGCTCAGGAATAGGCATGTAAATCACATTTCAGGACACAAAAATTCGTCAAATCTCATTTCACAACAACAAATATTGGCAATTCACGGCTCACGAAAAAACCCTTTACCACCCTCATTAATGCCAACTGATAGATTCCCAGTGGTGAAGTATAGCAGGAAAAACATATTTGCCTTGGTGGTAAAAGAATGTTCTTGCTTCATAAGCCTGCATGACAAAATGCCTGAAAACAAGCGATATCTTACTGATGGATGCACCTGCCATCAATATTGCAAAGCTTAGCAATATGTTTCCAGCTGGATGAGTTCCCATCATGAGGGGCTGACTCTTCCAACTAAACCGACTGGGCAATTTTTGCAGTGCTGTTGTACAGTGACCATTGTTCCATTTTTTTTTCATCGAAACTTTAGGAGAATCTGCTTTGCATATGAAACAGAACATACTAAATATATGCAAAAGTGCACTGTAAAAAACAATGAACTTTGGTTCATCTTTGCAATTTGTTTCAGGTTCAACTCTACAAGAGAGAAATCAACAAATTACAATTTCTCCATTATATGTCACAAGTTTTCTTTGTAAGGCAAATGTGAATATATTCTTAAACCACTTCTCTCTTTAAGTGAGAATATCTTAATTTATCTTAATTTATTAGGTACAGTTGTTTTGTTTTACAAACCTTATGTCAGATTTTGATGGTTCATTCATTTGTTCATCATCAGAAGCAAGGACATAATCATCTTCATTCATATCTTTTTCCATTGCCACCAGGGACGTAGCCAGAACTTTCAAAGGGGGGGAGCCCTGCAGATACTAATAATTATGATAGGCTTGACGTGCCTATCGCGTTAAATACTATGGAGGTTTAGCGAAGAGACGTGACGTCAATGCGACGTAAAATGCCGTGATTGCCCATCTCCAGATTTGCTCACGGCATTTCCACATCGTTTTTACCTCGCTTTGGCGTTGTAAAAGGCGTTGTGTCGTCTTTGCTAAACCTCTCTATTAACGAAAAGGGGGGAGTTGGGCTTCCTTGGCTCCCCCCTGGCTATGTCCCTGATTGCCACCCAATCTTCATCTCTCTCGTACACACCAACTTTCATCTGCATCATCATCACTCACGGCTTCTACTGCTGGTTGGCAATCCTCTGATGAATCTTAGGATTTCTAGAAATTGAGAATAACTATCACTTTATCACACAATATTATCCATGTCATTATGACTTTTCTAAATAAGATTTGCCATTACAACTATGGCAAATAAGCATTGGAATTTGGAATTTTAGTGCCTGAATATACTTTTGTTCATGACACATGATTATTTCTGGCACAAGATTAAGCCAAGATAGTACTGGCCTTACTCTGACTGACAAGTAAAATTTCTGGAGTTGGACAGCATTAGATACCAGAATAAGCACATCTCGGTACATGCTTGCCAATGGATAAATTAGTCAAAATTAATTACGATTATCCACAAGCAGCTGTTATATAGAGTACCTGAGAGTTTTCCTTCCGCAATATTCTGTGACAATATTTTAACTTTCGATAGGTTTCCTTGAGACGACCAAGTTTTGTTTGATAGTCAGCACATTTCTGACATTCAGACACAGCTGTCTCAGAATAAACAGTCGGTAGCTCTGTGTCTGGTTGTTGGCAGGAATGGCTGTTTTCTACCTCTTCTTCAATAAATATCCGTGAGTCGACATGATTTCTTGTCACAGAGCTTTCAGAAGTAAAGTCAATGCTTCGAACAATCTAAAGATATTATAGGGAATAAATATGTATATACAAGATTATCTCGATCATTTGTGTTTATAGGAAACACATACAATGTCATGTGTTTTTACAAGCAAGTATAAATACATGTTTCATTTTGCCTTCGGTAGCCAACCAACTAGCAACGAAAATTCCTATTTTAATCCATATACAATTGGGCTTATAGTTTTTGCAGATCGAGCTGCTTGGGTGTTATAAATATGTATAAGATGCTGCATCAATGGCGCACACAAAAAATTTATGCATATTACCTGTCGTCTTTCACGAGCGCAGATCTCCTGAGTTTGTGGCTTTGAAATAGGACAATCCACACAATGAATAGAACCTTTCTTCAGCCATCTTTTTGTGGTGAATTTTTCAGCATCCTTCAGATTAAGATCGAGCCGTTGTTCAAAATCTGAGACCACAAAATAGGCCGATCAAAGCGCCGAAGTGCTAGATGGCTTCCATTTTTCCCGATGTCTTTGGACAAAACTTAGTCCACTTTGCCTGCACCAAACTGTCGCTGGGGAATCGATGCATCGATATTCCTTCTGTTTTTGAATTATTTTTACAACTGACATTGCCAGGTCCGCCAGCAACGCAATGTTTTCCCAGAGATTTCCCTTTCGTTCGGCTGTTAGGCCGCGATGACAATCTCCACCATGACAATCGCCTTCAGAATAAACTCAGGAGTACAACCAGTGACATCACATTGTCAACTTGGCCGTGCGTCAGAGCGGGACAATTATTGGTAACTTTTTTCGCTTATAAATCAACTTTAAAAAATCGCAGCACAAAAATAAACTAGCGGATGATATTCACCATAGTTTAAACTATAAAATGAGCCCAATTTTGAAAAAAATTCTCAGTCATTTCATAAACACTTTAACAGTTCTTCGTTCAAATGTCACTCATTTTAACCTTCATACTGAAATATTTGGGCAAGTGTAGTGTAGTTGGCATTAAAAGAGCCAATATACAAGTTTTGGCTGTTTAAACATGGCCGATTTTTCGTTTTGGAAATATCCCCACATGTTCAGTGGTCTGTGGAGCAAAGAAATTTAATCGCATACACAACGAGTAAGTGCCCATATATTCTTTGGTTCCATTTCTTTCAGGAAATAATTTAGCATTTTATCTAGGATACACATGCATGACCCGATTGTCCATTCAAATTTCACTATTTATAGAATATGTTAAAATTTAGGATATTTTCAATGTCTTCAATCCACAATTGTGAAAAAGCTAGCCGAGTGCCTCAAAACGAAACCTGTCAGAAAAGAGTACTTGTGTTATAAACTTTCCAGTATTGAAACATATTGATCTGTAAAAATTCGGATTCACACCAATTGCACCGCATTTGTAACGAGGAACGAGTTGTTGTCGATATCTGTTGCCTTTTATATGTCGTTCGGAATTATTGTTATATTGTTTTGATTGTTTCAAAATTGTATTCATTGCCTTATTTCACTTCTGTGAAAGTATCTATTTAAATAAAAACGTATTTACCACATCAATGTACTTTACTTGGTCTGTTTTAGAAGTTTAAAAGTTGGTAATCTTGCTCCAACAAATTTTAAAGTTTCGTGTGAACAAAGGGTTGAATATTTCAAAATTTTGCCGAGTGCCTCAAAACAAAAGAGGAGTAAAATGGATGTTTGGATATCATAGTTTACAGTAATTGTGCATACTTTCATTGCTGCAAAAATTAGGATTTATGGGTTTTTTTAAGCTTAAACACGGAGTATTAAATACCAACTAAATTTGGAGCAAATTGGAGCGAACGTTTACGATATATTCCGAGCGTTTACGATATATTCCGAGCGTTTATGATATATTGACCTATCGCTGTTTTCTCACGGTGTTTTGGTACCTGAACTTCTTCGCTCCTTTGGTACTGTGTTTACTTGTGTAAAGGTCCAAAATTCTTTGTGTTTTTGAATCAAAACGGTTTGGTACAACATCATGATAACATATATTGATTTTTCCAAAACATGAACATACATAAGTTACAATAATAATAGTTTAAGTAAAAAACACAAATGTTTTGCATTTGGATTTCCTGAAAAAAGCAGGCAAGTTGGGTAGTTTCTGTCTTTCTCTAAATCGATAGCTTGTGACAAGGTTCAAAGTTTTGGTATTCAATAAAAAGCACAATGAAATATTGCAAACTGAAACTTTTACATTCTTTAATTTGAAATGAACTGATAATAAGCTGACCCAATATTCCAGTGTTTTGTTTTCTTTTTCTTGAATGAACTATTGATTCTAAAGTATGTGTTAACTGCATCACATCAACATTGGATCACCAATTACATATTTACAAATTGAGATAAATTAGCATGGATTCAACAGATTAAATATTTAGAAATTGAATTACATTTATTCAACATACTGTATGTTTACATTAATAACATTGTATTTTGAAAGAAAATGAATATTTACATTGTGATATCTGCTATGCATAAAATTATTGTTCATTACATTTCTCAAATGCGTATGAGTACAGTAATAATTGGTCATTTTATTTGTTATCATGTTCAAAATCATTGTATGATAATGTACATACAGTTTATTCATTCATTCTTCAATTTGTGATTCTATAATTGCTAAATTGGGTCCTGAAAGTGTTGTATTCCAGTAACGATGCACCATGCTATTTAAGTAATCCACAAAGTTACTGATGTTGCATGAGGTTGCAATAATGGCCCAATTCGCACCTTGCTCATGGCTATCGATCAGTCCCAACTTGCCACCTTTCATGAAAATTAGCATTGCCTTGTCAGGTGGAACAATTAGTATAGCCATAACCTCTTTGACATATTTGGCTAGCATTTCCAGTTTCTTCTGTAAATCTTGAGCAGAAAAAAATCCCTCGTCTTCTACTATTGTAATGCGGTGGTTTGATGATATCATCTTTTCTACAACATCTCTCACTTCTAGATTGGGTTGTTGAGGAGAAACATTGAACTTCTCATAAAGAAGATTACCTTCTTACATTGTACATGCAAAATTGTTAATACAACTGGACAACTCATTCATATTTGATGGAATTGTCATGCCACTTGCTAGTTTTATTGCACCTATAACAGATATGATGGCGCAAGCATTGCTTCCAAAAAACTGGCCAAGAATTTGCAACTGAGAGAGGTTATATGGCAGGATCCATTCGATGACTCCAAGGTAATTATATCTTAATATTGTTGCATGTTCTCCAACTGATTGTTGACAATTAGATTTCTGCATGTGTGTACTGGAAGATGCTGCATTATTAGCTGTAGTATTGTTAGATGCAGTGCTGTGTGATGCTGTTCTGCTAGATGTTATTCTGTTACGTACTGTACTATTTGATGCAGTACTGTTAGATGCAATGGTATTACTTTCTTTGGCTTCACTTTCTGTATCTCTTGCTTCATGAGTGGCAGTTGGTGCTGATACCTTGCAGTTAGTGTCATCTGGAACTAATGGCTTTAAACGGGTAATGCTATTGTTCAATGATGTAATCGCCTTTTCAATGTATTGCGAGTCAACATTTGGAATGTCATTAGAACAACAATCATCATCGCCAACTTCATCATCATCGTCATCAATGTTATCGTCATCTTAAGCTATTACTTCTTGATGGATGGTACCACATGACTTGCTGTTGAATATGGCTTGCTTTGCAACTTTCCCCAATTCCTCTATTTTTGTTTGTATTGACTTGTGACGCAAGGAGCAGTGAGAAAGTCCCTCAAGCATCTGGTGTGGAACAACCTTCCAAAATTGACTGTTCATCACTTTCAACTCTGCAACCTGGCAGATCACATCTCAAATTTTCATCAGGTAGTATTTCACCATGAAAACCTAGGGGCAGAATGGTTTCTTTCATTTTTCTTTGGCCAAATATTTCTCGCATTATGGTTAATTTTCTTGGATTTCGCTTGCTCTTAGCAAATTGAAATGAAGTGTTACAATGATTGTTTGATGATGTATAATGCCATCTCTTTAAGCTAGTGAACATTATCCACATTCTGATTGTTCCATTGAAAAATTCATCAAACATGTTTGATTTAAATGAAACAGGATATATTGATAGGACTAGAGGGATGTAATTGTCCAGGAGATTTAGAAGTTTGCCATATTAAAGGTCTTTACATTGGTTAAATGCCTTTCTTGTAGTAGCTCGAATAAGGGTCCACCCCTCATAAATGATTTCTAATAAAAGACTTATACACCATGGCTTTGGCTTCTTGGGAAATTTGCATCTTTTGAATAGATGATGGTAGAGATTTTGGAAGAAAGGGTTGAATGACAATAGTACATGTGCTTCACTGTTTATTGATACATGGAAGGGACCTATTATTCAAACAACAGATGCCATTGGTGGAACAGGACTTGTGGTTGTTGATGGTAAAGGTTGATGGAATAGCAATGGACGTTGGTCATTGTTGCTGTTGTCATTTCCAGTTGCCATGTTTTGTTGCTGCCTAATATAATTAGTGATATGCTCATTAACTATTTGCCTGCTGTGGAACTGGCTTGGCCAATCACCTGGTTGAAGTAAAATATACTTTTGCATGTATGGCTTAATGCTAATTTTTAGAATTATGTCAAATGCTTGTTTAAAATTGTCCTTTGATTTCAGTTGTAGCTCAACAAAGTCTACGAGATGCAGGTTATCAATTCTCCTCATGGTACGAACAGACGTGCTTTCACAGTATTCATGAACATAAAGCTGATTTTGTTCAGATTCTCGTTGGAAAAATTGGGTTACAATCCAGTCTGGCATAGTTGAAGCATATGTGTTTGCCATTAGGAACATTTGGTACTCAGAGCAGATGACATCTTTACAAGAATCCCAATCTACACCTTGCTGATCGTGAAGGCTAGTTATACTAGAAGGAAGCCTCATTGCATTCACATTCTTAAATGCTTTTACAGCAATTGTACACGTGTTATTGGCTGCTGTCCGACGGCTGCCTTTTGGCCGCCTGTGTGTGTGGATATTTGTGTAATCATCAATGATTAAAACTAGCGACCATTCGTTTCTTATGGCATCTAGAAGAAAACTATTCAGCTGATGCAAGGATTGTGTGGCCAGTGAATTGAGGTTGGAATCCATAGTTCGTCTGTAGCATGTGTTTCCCATTTGGTTTTCAGTGTCAATTTCCTCTTGGGACAGGCCTGTACTGGGTCCGGAAATCCCACCATACCGACCAATTTCCCCTTCAAATCCCACATCCCGCCATGTCTAATTCCAATTTCTTGTTTTCGCCATTTTTTTATTCTGTTCAGACTTATGATTTGGGACATTTTGACGCATACATCAAATGCCGAAAAAACGCGGTATTAGCAAACTAGAACACGATTTGAATACAATATACTAGCTTATTAAATAATAAATTCCTCGAAATTGTGACTTGTAGTAAAAAGCACTCTAAACTACTGAATATAGAACACGTAATATATAATTATGTTAATGTATATAGTCATGGAAGCAGAGAACACCTCTATCGAATGAAAGTAAATGGAAAAGAAACAAAATCATGATTATAGTGACTACATGCATCCAGATCTGAGATCTCGAAAATAAAGGGAAATAAAGGTTCATGGATACAAACCCGGTCTGCGCACATTCAAGTAATTTCTTCATGTCATGTAATGAGATATAAACATTAAAGAGCCATATGTACTTACACTTGGACTGTTAAATCCAGACAAATTTAGAACATCAAATGACAATTAAATCTGACAGCCCTCCCAAATGATGAAGTAGTACCCATAAATAGTTTGTCTCAGTGCCAACTTCGCCTGCATCTTCATCGATTGATGTGTCTGGTGTCGTGTTCACTACGTCTTCATCAGATTCGGGGTCATATTCTTCTGAAATAGTGTAGGCTACCACATCTGAATACCACGATTTCGGGTTGGTGTTGTAGATACTAGATAGCTGACCGAATTGATTTTACTTTTGATAGAATCCTTAAGGGCTTTCCCAAAATTAAGGGCGTACTGCAAAACTGAGTACAACGGTTCCTTAAAATGGACAACAGCATTGATATTTTCAACATCAAGAAACATTCAACTGAGTAACTGCTGCTGTGTATTATTCCATGGGGTCATATTGTGCCTCAGTGTTTCAAGTCCCCCGTTCATCAGTGCTACCGAATCAATGGTTTTGGCGCGACATTTCCTTCAGGACCATTCAATGATTTCGGTGCCTTATGACACGAGCAGGGACGTAACTAGAACTTTATTGGGGGGGGGTGTATATTCATATATTCATGTTCTGCCCGACAAGTTTCTTTTCAAATCAAATTCAAATTTCTTAATTTGAAATGAAATCTGTTGGGCAAAAATGAATATATGAATACACCCTTCCCCCCCAATTAACGTTCTAGTTATGTCCTTGCACACGAGTTTCGAATCGTGCTTTCAATATCTCAAAGATCAGCCAAACAGTGGAGAAGATCTTGATCCATCCAAATTGGGAATCGCAAATGTATAACACATGGTTAAACTCAACGCAGACGCCATGCAGTTGTTTGATAAAATTGACAGGAAACTGAAGGGCCATCTTGATTTCCAGGATCTTTGGAATTACCAGCATATACTTGTACATTGCTGGCATTTGACTAGGATAGCATTTATTCACGATAACAAAGAACTCGAGGGGTAGTGAGATCTAGCCAAGATCTAGTCGAACTACGGTCATCTACGACCATCTACCCACTAATGAATGGAAAAAGGTTACAATTCACAGCAGAATATAGCTAAAATGTCAATAAAAATCAGCTGGATTCGTATTGAGCCCATCGACAATCTTTTTATATTCCGTATACCGCAAAATTATAGGCTAAATTCCCGGATCTCGCCATGTTGTTTTTAACAATCTCGTTCCCGCCGATGATCTAAAATCCAGCATCTCGACGAACATTTTCGTACCATCCCGAATACTGCTCGAAATTTCGGCCGATCCCGCCATCCCGCAAAGCCAGTAAAAGCCCCTCTCCCAAAAGTAAAGGGCGTGGTCAAGCTGCAGGGTATTGCACTGCTGACCTAAACAGTAACACATATTGTAAATTAAAGTGGCAATTCTCTTTTCATTCAGATCAATTCGTTTCTGTGAATGTCGGGAACTGCTAACAGCTGCAAGCATTTTGTTGAACAGTGTTGGGGCCCCCAGAGGAGAAGCAGAATTTTCTAAATTCATGTGGCTCATAAATGGGTTGTTCTTTTCCAACAATGAATTTTTTTGTGCATTGCTTCTTTGATGACTGCCAGTTCTGATTGAATATCGCACCCTAAATTGTTGGAATGATATTATAATAACATGTATACGCAATGTACATGAATTGGCCTGTCACTAATTTATAGGAAGTGTACATCCTGTGGTATCGACTAGGGGGTACACTACATGGTGGAGCATTGGCTTTGTTAAGGGGGAGGGAGTTCTAAAACCATGCTTATTTTGCTATTTGGGCCTTTAAATCTAAAAAAAAATAATCTGGCAGGTTTTGACCCCTCTCTGTCCCACTACTAACTGGACCTTGCAAAGAACTGTACCCAAGGCAGAATTGCTTTAGGAGCAGCTCAGCTCATGCAAACAGCCTCTATGAGGATTTGGTGAGGATAACTCATTTAATCAGTGGATGTATTATTTCCTTAAAATATTCAATAAATGTAGTTATGTATAATTTTTACCCGACACATTATATATGTTATATGCCTGGGAAGCATTGTATGTGGGTTTTATTACCATAGCTTACTTTTTACAAGTCTGTTTATGTGTTGTTCCATCTCCGTAAATATATTTGCAAGGTAAAAAAACCTCTTCTTGTCTGTGAAGGATGATTCCAAACCTAGTTGTCTCCTCCAGCCATTTGTCTTTATTAATCTCACTGTCTGTTGTGGCCAGTTTCGAGACGGCATTTTTGGGTGCCCACACGTTTTTATTTTGAAACCTGTACACAGCAATATTATAAATTTTGACATATATATACTATTCAAAATTTAAGACGAACATTGACCATTGTTATTTTTATTTTTCTATTTGTTTACTCACTCCTGCCGATGTTTTCCCAGATATTTTATATCTATTTAAAACTCGATAACATCCACTACAAAGTATTCCAGGTTGACAACTGTGAACTGGTCCAAAACAACTTGAAAGCTCTGAGCTGCTAGAGTCAACATGGTAAAACCGTTCCGTATTTTTAGCTTTTCCTTTTGAACTTTTTTTGCCGCAAATGCTGCATTCGTCTTTTCCGTTTACTTTGCCAACAAAACTCAAGCATATGACAAAGAGCTCAAGGGAAAGCAATAGTGTAACGAACAAAACAGTGTTTTTCTGTAAATTCATTTTGTTTATTTTGTTTTGAAGGCATTTAAATTTTCCCCGCCCCTCAGGGAAAGCCCTTCGCGCATGTGCCAAGCGCACCCAACGCACTTGCTCAGACGAAATTCCCGCCTGTTGCGCTGTGAGGCTTTAACGCATTGATGTTACAACAGCCTAATGGGGGTGTTTGCTGTCTAATTCTGCGCCGACGGATATCTTTCAAAATGGTGTTTGAAATTCACAAATATAAACACATTTGCAATTCAAATTTTAGACAAACTATTTACATGTGACCGTTCTAACTTGGCAGGTAGTTATTTACAATATTACGTTCAATACAACACGATTTTGCTCCGGTGGTGGAGTCCCCCTTTAAGTGATATTAGTTTTAAGACGGGTTGAAGTCTATAATGGAAATTTGTGTTTTACAGGTCTCCATCAATGGCTTTAAATCTCTCGTGGAATTTAATGAGTCCACTGTTCCAGTTGAGTTGTTCCAGTTAAGTACCACTACATAATACCTAAGAGAATTAGTCAGGATGTGGTCGAATCCTTTTTCTCTATCCAACGACAGTCTTTTGGGGGAACTAACAACATGGCAGCTTACACCTACGGATATAACATTAGCAGCACCATTGCATCATCAACAAAACTCCTGTCCAAGAAGGAAACAAATGTGTACAGCACTGATGGTATAGAGTTGGGTCATTCAGAGCAAAAGCAGTCCAATCTTGCTAAGAGAAAAAGTGTGCAAAGCATGATAGATCAAAACCTCTGGCCCATACATCTGTAGTCAAGCTATGTATTCTTGAAACTTCTCATTCTTTCAGAGTAAATTACCATTATTACAAAACTACGACGTCACAGATGCTTCGTTTGCCAGCCCAGCATTTTGAACAGTAAGTTTTAGGGGGAAACTTAGCTTTACCTAATTTCAATCTGATACTGCTATAACACCTCTCAAAAATTAGTTGTCTTAATGTCATGTGGCTCTCTCCTGTGGAGGTAGGTTTCAAACTATCCATAAATCCCATAAATTTTCCCTATTTGATGTTTGTTTCAAAGGAAAAACTTAAATATGAAAATAAAAACACAGAATTTATGGAAAGATCTGCATTTAAAGCAACTATATTTATTACATGGAGTGTGTAACTTGTCTTAACTTGCAACTAAGAGCCAAGCTGAATTAGCACAGTGAGGTGTCATATTGGATTGAAGGATTTTTAGAACACCTCTAGTGGCATTATGATTCATGTCTGACAATGGAACACTGCCTAATAATTCCCGAAAAAGAGCCTTTCCTCGAAAGGTCGAATTTTGTTGTATCATTTAAGTGACAGGGCAAATTACTCAAAATAAAGCAAAAGATTAATAATATACATATATTTATATGCCAGACAATTATAGAATTATAAAAAGCCTTATTATAATCAGTAATGGAAGGATCTGTTATGTACTTTTTTTGGTAAATATCTTCAAACACAACCAGGTAATATAAATACAGTACTTGATGTAATCAGTCACTGAAAAGCCCCATTGAGGTCGCAAACTGAACAATCAGGTCTTAAATTTAAAGTATTTTTTGGTATCCCTTCAGAGAACTTGGCACCCTAATTTTGGTATCCCTAGGATATTGCATTGGTGCAACTTCATCGCCCTCAAATTTACACCCAATTATGTTTTTTGTTTAAAATAGCAAAAAATAAATAGACTGCAGTATAAGATTAACATTTTAAATAGTTAGATTACGTGATTGTGACACTGCTTATGTCAGAATTCAAATGTGAAATCCATTAAAGTCACTTTGGTCATGAGTCTGAGTTAAACTGGATTGGACATTAACATTCCTGTTATATTGCCACTGTGTCAGATTTTTTTAGATGAAAACTTGTAAGTGTGATTTGATTATCAGACTTTTTACAAGGTTGATCAAACAACCCAGACACAATCACAATCTTATGTTAACAACAAGTTGTTAATTTTTTTAGTTGTGTAAAGATTTCAACTAAATCAGCAATCAAAATTGTTGTACATATGGAAATATTTTAAACATTACCTTTTGTGTTATGATTGACAAATGAAGTAAATATCGAATATCATCCTGTTTATTGGTACCAAACATATTTCTGGGCATGGTTATCATAAGCCTACTACACTGTAACCTTTCTGCCTAGGCCAACAAACCACAATTGTCTTAGGCAAGAAGGTTAGTAGGCCGACATTATATTGTTTTTAGATGGTAATAGTAAGGGCAGAAAAACACAAGGCCCTTTCACCATGGTCTTGTGAAATAATTATTTAAAAAATTACATTGTTTATAAACAGTGTCTCCTTAAAATTAGCGATATTGACATTTGGCTGATTCTCTGACCTTAACTGTAAAGTTTCTTTACTTGTATGATTTGTTTTTTGAAGTATGGCGACTAGAATGCTTTAATTGTTGTCGAATTGCCATGGACTTCTTGTTTGGCTTTAATCCTCTTTGCTCTCGAATTATTTGTTGTTTGGATTTGACAAAAAAACACCACAATATTTTGCAGGACAAACACTGATGCAGCATTTGGAGTTGTTGATGTTATGCCATTCCATTTGTCTCTTAGCACCATACTCTTCGACAATTTTTCAAGACAGCTGGTCAAAATGTTTCTTTTTTCAAGCGCAAGATTTCTAAGATCAATAGGGCTTTCAACAAGTTTATGCAGAAACACAAAAAATGGAACAATATTCTCATGAATAATGAAATGAAATTTTCCATCTTGTTGCTTCACATCTTCCCCCATGATAGTTGTAGTACTGTCCCGCCCGTATAGCCCCAAATTATAAATTCAAGATGGCGGCACTCCGTATGGGACCGGAAGTAATTAGTATGCAGGGTGGTGCCGGAAGTATGCAGAACTGGTATGACGTCATAGAAATGAGAGACACAAGAAACATGGTTTTTGAAAAAATGTATTGTTTACAACAAATGTTAAAATTACGGTATAGAACTGATCGATATAGAACTGATCGATATAGAACTGATCGATATATAACTGTGTATAAGATTACGGTAACTGTTCGATATAGAGTTGCTTTATGCACCTACCCAGAGACGATTACATTCGGTAAGTTGTCCGCATTCTAGTGTGTGTTCGTAGGGTAGGAGTGAGAGTAGGTCTGCGAGATCTGCGGTGCATTCTGTGTGGAGTTTTGTATGGCACACGTTGTTCAGTTGAGTTTTGTGCTGTATTCTTGTAGGCAAAGAAAACAGGTGTCTTCGTTCGGATAGGTGGTTCTGCAATAGGCGCAGTGTACGACGGATTCTTTGTGGGATGTAGATGCCCATGTCGTGAAGCAGTTGGTGTGTGCGAGATGTTTGCAGCACGGCAGTTTGAGTACTAGAAACTGTCCTTTTGCGATGGTTTCAAAGCAAAAGTGGCACGCTTCTTGTTTGGCGGGAGAGCTCAATAGGCCGAATAGTGCTATGATTGTAGGTGATAAGACATCTTCTGCTTCGGCCAGAGTTCCCACGTGCTCCATGTTTAGCAATCGAGTGGCGTTGTTTATGGAAAGCCATTTTGGACGAAAGCGGTCAAGATTTTTCTCGGACGGTCGAGATTTTCCTCGGATGGTCGAGATTTTTCTCGGACGGTCGAGATTTTAAATTTTCTCAACGGTCGAGAATACCCTTTCTCTAGATGTTGTATAGCTCAGTGTTGTTGCCGGCATTTCCCGCCAAATCTAATTAACATGGTGACGACACAACCGGTTGGAAATCCAAGACATATATTGACGCAAATTGTGCAACGAATGGGAGATTTATCACAAGCTTTAATGAGTGACCAATCTAGAGAAGTAAATAACGGTGATTTAGCGTCAAACAACACGATAGACGAAGAAGTAAAATCGATTTTTTACTGGGCATCGTGCAACTACCAACCCTACAGGCCCACTGTCCAGTAAACTCAAACGAAGCGGTCAAAGCACAAAGGTCAAGTGCCTCAACAGCTGCTCGAAGACAATTAGCCGTTTCATCGGCTCAGTCTTCTAGCCGAGCTGCAACAACACCTTTATGCAATGCAAGAAGGTATTTTAACAACCAAAGAACTGTCATCAGAAACAGGCGATCACCGAGTACAACATCAACATGCCGCTCGTCAAGGTTAGGTCGTAGAGGCACAATTGGGCCATTTACCCGTGTTTTAATTCTTCTTTCTAGACCAGACGATAAAAAAGTCCCATCTGTGCAAATATTGAAAGAAGAACGTGTTGAAATTGAGTTGGAAGATGATATTTCCAATTTGTCAGAAAGTAAGTATGATTGCTATAGCTGATTTGCAACCACCCTGGTGAGAGAGTTTATATAAAACAAAGCGGTATTTGCATGTTGGATGAAATTTGAATTCTAAATAGGCAAAAGCCAAACCACAAACATGCAAACCACATATTAATGTAATTAAGTCAATGTAATGTCAAACCTTGGCTTAATACCATTTTTGATTTGATATAAAATTGAACTTGCAGTGAACTCATTTGAAGTATCAACCCAAGTAGAAGTGCAGAGCAGCTGCCACAATGGTAAGCTAGAAAAAAAGTGATTTACTGTTTTACATTCAGTATTATCACTAAATTAATTTAAATTAACTAAGAATTTTTTTAAGCCTTTGATATAATATTTCAGATTCTGGTTATGGTAGTTCCAATACGCATTGATATATCTAAGATAGTTTCAAAATTATTTATAGAATCAAATGAAATCAGTCATGGAACAGAAGGGGAAGTGGTCCTGATTGATCACCATGATGGTAATCTTATTTGTCTGCTTTTTCCATATGATTGTCTAAATATAGTATAGACAATGATCATGTGTCTTTAGTTGAATATAGACTCTTGCAAAATAAGTAAGAACATTAAAACCATTTTTATAATTAATTATAATTTTTATAATTAATACCAAAATAAGTAATAACTTTTTGATTTTATATAAAACTTGCGATGAACTCATTTGAAGTATCACCCAAGTAGAAGTGCAGAGTAGCTGTCACAAGGGTAAGCTAGAAAAAAGTGATTTACTGTTTTACATGCAGTATTATATAACTAAAAATTTTTTTAAGCCTTTGAAATAATATTTCAGAGATTCTGGTTATGGTAGTTCCAGTACACATTGCTGTCTAAGATAGTTTCAAATTTATTTATTTACAGAATCAAATGAAATCAGTCATGGAACACACAGGGAAGTGGTCCTGATTGATCACCAGGATGGTAATTTTGTTTGCCCGCTTTCTCCATATGATTGTCTAAATACAGTACAGACAATGATCATGTGTCTTTTGTTGAATATAGACTCTAGCAAAATAAGTAAGACAACCACATGGGTCTGAGTGATTAACTTATATGAGGCTGTCATAATTATTCTATACAGCTTAGAACTTGATCACAGCCAAGCAAAACAATGATCTAGGTAATTCACTAAAAAGTGTGCTGTCAGTGATTATTGTATGTGTGTTTGCAATGATTGTTGGCTAAATTCATTCTAACGGTTTGAAATGAAACTTTATTAGGATGCTCAGTGTCTCATTAGTATGCTATACTAATGTATAGCTCATGACAAGTTATATTTAAGACAGTGAGAATCAAGTCAGTTTTATTGCTAATATTATTCAAACCCCTATACCATGGACATTTAGCTAGCATACTTTGTTTGTTGACTATCAACTTTCACCAGCAAGGATACCTCTTTGCCCATAACTTCCCTGTGCTTTAACAAAATGCCCACAACAAAATACTCTGTAGGATAGAGATGCACAAATAAAATGCTGTGCTTGGCTGAGTAGACGTGATCATGTTTTTAATGGACAAGTGGATTTGTCATCATAAATTACTGAATAAATTATAGAATTTCTTAAGAGTTTGTTGTCAAGTTTTTGAGTGTATTTAAAAGATTCTGGGAAGGATTATATCTCATCTGAGTACTCCATATGGTCTAAGATTTATTCAATCGCAGAATCAAATGCATTCAGCAGTGCAATTCAAGTTGAAGCACTCAATGACCACAATGGTTATAAATATGTTTGTCTATTTTGGCTATGTGTTTCACTTGTATTTTTAACCAGTACATTTTTGTTTTGTTGTAGCAGCTGTTATCGATGGTCATAATGTCAAGGAAGATCTACCACAAGTTTTGCATGAGAATCAGCAACTAGAACCTCAACCTGAACGTGTGTGATTCTTGTACCCAGAAGCAACATTTTAAACACCATGGTTGAAGAATTTAAAGACCGTGATATCCTGCACACCATTATCACTTTTGTATTTATTGGAGATAATGGGAATACGGAAATGGGTGGAGGGGCTGGTGTATCACGTGAAATTTTAAGCCTCTTCTGGTGGGAATTCTCTATTTCTTTGGTGATAGGAGGTGCAGAAAAAGTTCCATCCATCAGGCATGATTACCAGAAGAATCATTGTTTAAGTATTGTCCGAATTGTGGTGTTTGGTTATCAGCAAGCAAAGTACTTCCCAATTTTTCTTTTGAAAGCATTTGTCATTAGCTCGATTTTTGGTGAGCAAGCAGTGACCAAAGAATGCCTTTTCGACTCGTTCATGGCATATATATCAAAAGATGAACAGGACCTTTTGAGAAAGTGTCTCGATGGTCAGATGGATTTGTCAGATGAAGATGTTTTGGAAATGCTTAGCAGCTACAAATGCCATCGTCAACCAACGCATGAAAATATCCACGTCATTGTAGAAGAGTTGGCGCACCAGGAATTGATCCAGAAACCAAAATACATTGCAACGATTTGGAGCAACGAATTGCTAACTTTGAAATCTTTTTCTGAATTCAGTGATGCGTCCAACTTGTACACAATGTACGAAAAAAATAATCCAACATCGAGACGTGTGATTAAGCTTCTGCATGCCGAGCCACGTTCTGATTCAGAACGAACGTGCCTTGACCATCTGAAAAGGTTTATCAAGTCCCTCAATGAGAGTAAGTTAGCTGGCTTTTTGCAATTCGTAACTGGAAAGTAACATCATCACGGTCAGTCAAATCGAAGTTGCGTTCAATACTTCTGTTGGGCATTCACGTTCCATCGTCGCTCATACTTGTGCTCCTGTTTTGGAAATACCATCAACTTTTCAGACCTACAATGAGCTATCCGAGCAGTTCAGCAACATCCTCTTACTTTCGTCTGCTTGGTTGTTTGACATTGTTTGAAGATCAATACACTGAAACCGCCATTACATCAAAAGTTGTTTTTTTTTTCAAAAGTTTTTGTTTTGGTTTGTTGAAATTTTTGGTTTTGTTTTCAAGTCATTTGAATGGACAAACGGTAGTGACAAATAAATCCTGTATTTGTCATCTGCTCACGCCAGATGGCGTGCATGTTATGTATCATAGTCAATCGACACATGGTCTGGAAACTCGGAAAACTTTATAGTGAACTACGATTTTATGTTGAGACGACTTCTCCATGCACAAATTTCACGTCACTTGTAGAAACCAGTCAATGACTGATGAGGCTGGCATGTTAAAATAAAGTACGTACGTAATTATGTATGTACAAATCTTTTGAAATTTTGCTTTTTAATTAAAGGCAACGCTATTCAGTGGACGATTGCATTGACTCATGCCAAAAATTCATTGTCTTCACTGTTCACAAGTCTGCATAAACACCAACAAAAAGGTAGAACAAAGACGTTGACCAAGTTTACAGACTATGTCTCGATTGATTATGGTTTTGCAAACAGTTCCAACAAATCGTTAAAATCACAAACAGCTGAAATATGTATGGTCACACAACAAATTTGGTGAGGATCAACCGTCTTTGACAGCTCTCGTTTGTATCATAGGAAAAAGTTGTTCCATGTTGATCATTAATGTCAGTGTGCATTGTAGCAAACTTGTCTTCTGTTTAGATCTACTAATGTATAAAGTATTTATGGCGTATTTATGAGTAGTTTTACATTTCGATGCAATGCATATATGTTAGTGATGATGCATTTTTAAATAGTTTTGAATTTAGAGGTAATGGTTGATTTTGTGGTTACCATCATCCACAAGAGGATTAGGAACAAGGTTGCTGACATCATTCATCTCTATCTCGGTAACTGTTATTGTGCTTACGGGTACAATAACCATGTTTTCAGTCTCTATATCGTTCAGTACCGGACCGTCAGGGTCGATCCCGTATAAAGAAATATTGCCTATGTCAGAATTGTCAATGCCAGTTTCAACCTCTGACCACCAGATAGCAAGAGGAGATATACTATTCACAGTTCTTAAACCATAGTTGTTCCACTGACGGACAAATTCATCCAATGATGCTTGAATGGCTGGAAGAAAAACGTAATGCAATGCATATAAATCTCGCTCGTCGTTACAGTTGAGGATGCCATCATTTTGCATGAAGTTAAACAAGTCTTTCTAATAAGCGGAACATACTCAGTTAACCTCAGCCCAAAGTCTCTCGATTCTCTGGTTATGTACGTTATGACCTGCGATAAAACTCCCGCGATTTAGTCTTCTCCTCATGATCATAAGTCGAGTAATGTCTACATTTTCAACCCCTTTATCACCTCGTACACGAGATGGAAGGCCAAATTCATGCATACCATTAATAAGACATTGTAAAGCCGTGCTAGCGAGATTATTAGTAAAGCACTTTAAGTAGATGACTGCTCTGCTGTATCCATCTACACAACCATGCAAAACAAACCTCCAATTGAGCAGCTTGTGGTTGGAGTGATCATGCCAAAGGTGATTTGGCTTTTTGATGTTATACAGTCGCCTTTGGATAGTATACCTCCGACGAATTGCACATTCGATTGGATCAATGTTTCGTATCGCCTTACGTATTCTCCATCTTTGCACATTTATGCCACGGCCTCACAATGCTCCTCGCACATAGGACTCTCCAGAAAACTGTGTTAAGCCTAAAATATCACAAACGTTAGTTTCAAGTTCTTCGCTATTGATATCACTGTACGTGTCAAACATGTTGTATTCTGCCCTTCTTCTTTGAATGGTTTTGGTACTGATTCCAAGGCAATTTGCAATCGCTGTCCACGACATACCTGTACTGCGAAAAACTTCAATACTCTCCAATGGAACAATGTATCTACGTCTACCGCCCATACTGTGTTGCTGTGCAGGGGCTGAGTGTTGGACTCTGACTGGCTCCTGATAGCTGACAATCTTCTCCTATAAAACTTGCAGCTTTGCTTGTAAAGATTGAAGCAACGACTGTACTAGAATTTGTGTCGGCAAACCATTCACAAAGCGTCTCAACATCAGTGAGATGGCCGCATAATAATTTGAACGTTTCCTTCAAGGCGCTCGTACAAATATTCTAGTAGTCAAATGTTTCCATACTCTTCATTATACTCTTCGATTTGTAATAAACATTGGTCTAACGACAAAAGAAAATGTTCTAAGTCTTCGTCATTTGACTGTGCAAAATTTGCGCATTGCATAATACCAATAATAAAACAATACACAAATAACTTAGCCAAAATTGCCATTACCAAACGTGGTGTCAACATGCAATAACATGACTGCAAATATCATGAAAAATGTTGCTATTCACTAATATCAACTGTCCCACTTATCTTTTTTTTTCTTCACTATAACTTCAAAGGAAAAGCCGGACTGTTCGAGGGAAAAACTGGAGCCTGTAAAAAAATGTAAAATCTGGACCGTCGGAGAAAAATCTCGACCGTCCGAGGAAAAGCTCAATCATCCGAGGAAAAGCTCGACCGTCCGAGGAAAATCTCGACCGTCCGAGGAAAATCTTGACCGCTTTTGTCCAAAATGGCTTTCCATAGTTGTTGTAAAATCTCCTGTGAGATATCACGTCAAATCTCCCGTGAGATTTTATATTGAACAAAGATTATACAGAAATACACTGATTTAAATTTTATTTTAATTCTTCTGAAAAAAATACAGTGTTATTTAAATAATTGTAGCAAATATAAAAAATTTTAAAATAATAGTATTCCATTTTATTCATTCTACAAAAAATAGAGGGGAAGTTTAGTACTGAATGTTTGATGTTACGGATCTATTACACAATTTCTTACCAAAGTATTAAATTCTTCCCGCATGGGGTCGTCTTTCAATAGGTTTCCTAAAGAGGGAAAGAATTTGTTTATGTAGGTTTGCAGCAGCAATTGTGACTACCAGAATGTACAAAACTGGTTACAAATTTTATACACGCCAGAATTTCATACATACCAGAAGCCTCCTTATTTCGACGTTTAAATTTTCCTCCTCTGAGGAGCTGGTAGCGGTGGTGGAAGTGACGGTGGTGATGGTATCAGACCACATAGGGTTGCTGAGTGAAATATGCTAAAAGATTATGAAAAAAACGATTTTGAAATATTTGTTTACAAACTAATTTCAAGTGATATATTACGAAAACGGGTGGTTTTTGTTTACGAATTTCACGCACCCGGTTTTCAATTGAGCACCCCTCGAGGTTTTTCTTCTGCCGATTTTCTTCTTGTTGTTGCCTCTGTATCGGATTTGAAAAAAAAATATGTGGAGTTAAAAAATACAGTTAGGAGTTAGTAAAAATTTTTTACAAAGTTTTAGGAAGACACTAAAATCGCCAACATTACCGCTTTTTCGTCAAGAAAATCCGTATACATTTGGGGAGCTTTATTTCGCACATACAAAATAAACTCCTCTTTTAATTTCTGATTTTTTAAATTTTTTTCCTGTATTACTACTGATAATCTGCATGCCGTGTTCTTCCCATTTTGACCTTGTCCTTGAACTCGAACCTGCTCTTGAATTTCCCGCCAAGATTTCTGTGTGTTTCCACCATTATTTTCATATTTCCGAAGAAGTATAAATATCTTACATGATGTTTTACATTTTCGTCGTTAGTGTACATAGGCGCACCGGTCAAAAAAAATTGGGGGCGGACATATTTTTGCCCGACGCATCCCAAAGTTGCCCGACGGGTCAAAAATGAATCAAAACATCGTTTAATCATTGCATGATGCAACACTATATCTATATTAATACACATCCAACAACTTTTTTGATAAATTAATATTGTATTATAAATTCGATTCAAAGTTGGTTTGCCTGAATGTGAAACAGGTTTCAACAATTATTGTTTTGTCCGTACTCGTACTCCGTAGGCTATTTTTGTAATTGAGCCCATTTGAGTGCAGCATGCCCAGCCTAAATTGCCCGACTTTTCAAGCACAAATTGCCCGACTTTCCTTGATCACGAAAAATTTGGGGGGGGCGCCCGCCCGCCCGCCTCCCCCTCGTACGCCTATGGTTAGTGTATTTAATTACTTGTGTGTGCATTGGGTATTTATTATTAGTCTGAGCATAGGCGATGGAGGTTATTGCAGACGAACTGCGAAAAAACAATGTTAACATCGACATATCGACATTATCCCAACACATTCATTATGTGCTTGGCGTTCACGAGGATATGTACAACGAGATGGCAAATTGTTAAAGAGTGAGTATCATGCCAGTGATCCTTTGCGCGCTTGTGTTTACGTTTTGTGTTTACATCCGACCGTAACTAATTAATATGCACGCGAGCCAAAGAGTGTTGATTTCGCTCGTATTCTAACCCTGAACGACACACGTTTTTGGTAGCTTTTATTGCTGTTTCTTTCAAAATGTCGGATTCTGATGAGGATTCCGATTTGATACAAGAGGCTTATGATCCCGAAGATGATTTAAATGTTCATGGTTCGCCCGTAGCTCGTCCTGAAACATCGACGGGACAGACTCCGGTCTTTCATGAACGAACGCAGGTGAGTGTGTTCACATTTGTTCTACCTCAAAACTGTTATTGGTATTGACTATAGTTATTATATCATTCCTCCATATTATCTTATGATTTTTATTATATGTTTGTAGTTTTGTCAGTGCAAAAACACTTGCAGTAGAAAAAGTGGACGAAAGAAGAGAGGTTGCCCATGCCGAGATGCAAGCTTGCTATGCAATGACAAATGTTCTTATGGAACCAAAAAGGCACCCTGCAAGAATAAAACAAATTCTAGAAACGAAGGAACAGCTGTAGCCAGCGCCAGAATAAAGGCATTCGAACGTCACCGCATTGCTGTAGATAGGCCGTAGGATGAGCATCCAAAAATGCAATTCCGTTGCACCCCTCGTGGAACTACATAATTTTCACACGAATGGATAGATAAAAACTCACTTTATTAGAATCCGCTGCTCCCCAAGCGAAACAGGTGCACAATTGGGAAAAAATTCCCTCCTAAGTTTCTTAATTTCGCGCTTTGAAATATTTGAACCGCCATTGTTTTGGTGACAAATACGCGTGCGCACGTCATCCAAACTCCCACTGCGCACGCGCACTTAACAAAAATGGATGTCCCTGTGGCTTTTCCCCCATTTACTATGTCAAAACCACAAATAAAAGACACGGAATAAACCTCAAAATTTTAATATTAACAAATAAACACGCGCTTTTAAATATTTCCCAGAACGCACTGAAAACTACACTTGCTAGTATGCTAAATTATTTCAATTGATTTATTGAAATATTGGTTTTAACATTCTAAGAAACTGGTCATAAAGTATAAGGGGGTGTGGGGTGGGTGGGTGGGGGGTCTATAAAAATTTAATTATTAAAAGTATCAAACAGGATGAAAGTACCACATGTATCAAACAGGATGGATGATAAATAAATATACATACAACTATGAATAATAAATATTTATTGTATGAGTATGGAGATTTACGGATAGTATTCGGCTGAAATAAAACTCGCATTTCACTGCATACTATATTTTTCACATGTGAAAAAAGTCGTATGCGCGTTTTGATTGGTTGTACGACATTTTTCACATGTGAAAAAAGTCGTATGAGCGTTTTGATTGGCTGACATTTTCTTACCCAAAAATTCAACGCCTGTTCGCAGGCTAATGTAAACATGGAGTCCGATTTTGTCAACTTACTGAGGAGAGAGATTTATAATATTTTGTCTGCAAAAAATCTCGAAAGGTCATGAAGAAATACATTTGTGGTTTCATTAACGTGAAATAAACCTCATGGTTGTGTTTTCTGCACGAAAACAAATCGTTAAATGGTAAGAAATTTTGTTTTTATATTTCGCTTGTATTTTGTTGTCCGTCAGTATATCAAATATTTGGTATCTCTATACTGATCTTTACACTCATATAATAAACAATTTACTTCATGTTTGGTTCGTTTGTACGATTTTTATTATTCACTCGTTGTGAAGGATCGCTAAACTCACTCGTTCGCTGCGCTCACTCGTTCGTTTAACGATCTTTCACAACTCGTGCATAAAAATCGTACGCACTCACCAACCATGAAGTAATCTCTATATATACAATTCCCACGATCAAGGAACAAATTAAATATTTCGATAAACCAAAACCTCAGCTTACCTTAAAAAACATTGTTGCAGAAAGCAAAACGATTTCCTATTATTTGATGCAGGGGCGGTCAACGATCGATAATTGGGGCATGTGTGTGTGCTAATATTGATATATTCGTGTTAACAGACTTTAAAAACAATTGATTTAAAAATAAATAAATAATGCAGAACACGAATATAAATAATACGACAAACATTTTCGGGCAACAATGTTTCCCAGTCTGTCCCAGGCTTTAAGTTATATTTTTTAAAAACCTCTGGCTGAATCTGTAATGTATTATTGAATAACTATGCGAGATATGTTTGGCTCAATTTAAATTGTGCGTTCCATCTATCACAAGTCTGTTCCATGGATACCAATCTTGAATTTCAATTGATGTTTGTTTGGTGCTGTTCTTACCCTCGATTGGCACATACTCACTTAAATTTGGCTCCGAAGAGAATCCGCAAGTCCAAGCCAACATATTATAATGTTCACATGGGACTACTTTTTGCAATTATCCATTGTCAAATCAGATGCCATTGGTGGCCAATGAAGATTTAGTTTTGGTATTTCTTGGACTTTTTCATGAAGAATCATTGCAGCATTGTATAGAATTTGTAACTCATTAACTTCAGAATTGTTCTCAGTTTCTGTGTCAGAGTTCAGATTTTAATCATGAATGGTACAGTTTTCTTTATCCTTGTTTTCAGACTTATTTGACATATGTTCTCCAACCAATTCAGAAGAATCCAAATTTTCAAGATATACAATCTCACAAACATTTCTCATTTTAGAACCACAAGTTGGGGGTAGCTTTTCATCAGTCGTTGCTTGAGTTTAAATGCTCTATATTTAGATGCATCCACATTCTCGATGACTTTTGCAATGGTAACAAATTTCTCCAGAATGTCTTTCATGTACATTATTTTCTTATCTCCAATTATCTCTCTCTCTATTACTTCCTTACAGAAAACATCATCTTTGTGATAGCAGACTTCCAGTGCTACACAGTCTTTCCCCCGAATTTGCACAAGTATCCGTTCATCATTCTTTCTCTCGGCAGCTCTACATAAAAGACGAGCATCAGTTGTTTCTGCCAACATGAGTGGTGTTCTTCTCTTCTTTGTTACCTGGTGTAAAAACAAATGTATTAAACAAATTACCTAGTAATAACAATGCTGGATATTCATAGCAATGTTATCCCCATGTCCATATAACGCTAGAATTACTGTATATATACCTATCAAAAAGCCCCTACCTTGTCGAATGAAAACCAAGCTAAGAAGCGTCTCTCTCACAAATAATACATACATATCTCTGGAAGCACATGCACGTTTCTTTGTGGCAAGGTGGCTCTACTTCAGGTGATACTTTGGTAAAAGTTGGGCCTTTGCCCTTTAGAGCTAGTTCTTTCACCCTTTTCCTCCTTTCTCTGTTGTCTGCGAATCTTCCCTTCATCACAAAATGTCTTCCAGCATTTCATATGATGGAACCATTCTAAATTAATGCTGTCAGGATTCTTCTCCATGTACGAAGTGACAGATTCGTCATGGATGTTCTCATACGATTTTTTAGCTATTTCAGCTTGTTGACAATTAAGTTTGGCCCATTTGGACCTACACTCAAGACATTTCTTAAGCCTTTGGCATGTAACTTTGCAAAGTTGCTCCATACCGCCATCAAAATGCATAAAACATGAGGATACCTGAATATTACAGATATCTTCAGCCATGATTATTTTGCATAACGCAATTCACACGTCGTGTGCGTGTGCGCAGTGGGAGTTTAGCTGCTGTGCGCATGCGTATTTGTCACCAAAACAATGGCGGTTCAAATATTTCAAAGCACGAAATGCATGTAACTCTAGCAATATGAAAATGCTATATTTTTCTCAAGTCATATATGGATTAGTTCATCATTTTCTATTAAAATGCAATCTTGATCCAAGGGTCTTTTTTACCTAAATAATACGTGTACTGTAATTGGCTGTGACCACTTGTTCACAAATTGTATGTCTCCCTGCAGGAGTTTATTGCAACCTTGATGGAAGAACAGAAAGATACGATACTGGAAGAACTATTGTCAAATGGTAGTGGCAGTATGGACTATGCCAAAAAGTTATTGGACTTTGGTGGAACTGTGCCAGAGTTGCCTCTAACAAAGCCAGATTGGTGCAAGTGTGGAGTTTGCCGACCCATGCCAGGTGAGGAAGAAAGCAAGTGTTGTGGGAAAATAATATGTGTCACATTGTATGCCACATTTAGGAATGTGTGCTCAGATAGGGATGTTTTAATAATGGCTATAAGGGCCCGATGTGACATACATGCTGATAAAATGGATTATTCTATGAATGGTTTAGAAAGATTGCTTATCGCCAGTACATACTATGGAGGTACAGAAAACTAGGCCGTGGAAATAGAAAGGTGTGCCCATCATGTGTGGTCTTGAGGCAGGTTTATCCTGCAGAAGATGGGCAGTATATGGGTTTTCGAAGGGTGTGAATAAGAACTTATAATTTGTGGGTTGTTTTTGCATATGTACAATAGCATTCAAAGGACTGGTTTACATGCTATGAATTTTTGCACAATGCACTTGTTCAAATAAATTTCTTTTACTGCTGTTAGTTTTGGAAATACAGTTAGTAAAATGTACTTTTAAGTGTACCACATCTTTTTAGCACTCTCACCATCTAACCATACCCCAATTAGAAAAACATAACGAGCATGTTACAAATAAAAATTGCTTTTAATTTTGGAGAATGGTCCATAAAGACATCTAATTATAAATACATATAACACAGTAAGTTTGTATTTCAGTTAGTGTTTTCCAGTGACCATGTGCATAGTAATTAATGAAATATATTGCTTAGTGCATTGCACATATACACTGCTTATACTACACCACAACAATTTACTAGGTAAAGGGGGGCTTTAGCTTTGTATTAACATTAACTACAAACGAAATTTCCCAGCGACTTGTCTTGGTATAAGCTTAGATGTATTTTGTCTAGATCAATTGTGGTAGTCTTGGTTTTCTATCTCTTGAAATAAATAAACATGTAAAACATGAAAAACTAAAATGATGGGTTAAACAGCAACCCAGGATTAGTGCTAACCCAGTTTTAAAAAACCAGACTACATACACAAGTAGTCTTGAGTATCAACACATATTTTTACTATTTACATTTCCAATATAAAAATTTGGTCTGCTGTTCAATGCTAGGACTGTTATGTTCATAACCATTAAATTACTTTGAAAACCTTGACAGGGATTTTTCAACCAAACCACTTGTTTTCGGTATTGGCTTTAGGGCAATGGATGCTGCTGTTCACGAAGTTTGAACAAGTCGAATATACGTAAGAGAAGAAAGTTTTAATATGAATAAAATAAAATAAAATTATAAATTACAAAGAACACATGTTTTAACTAGTCGCCATCTTGAATCTCTCCCCTTATCTCTACATGAAGTCTTCACGTATTACCGCTGTCCTAAATAACGTGGAAAAATCCACTGCACTATTAACTAAAAAGTAACTGTAACATTAAATTCTAACGTTTGCAAACATCCCCCTCCCGAATACGTAGTATTCGTTTGAGGCACAACTATCTGATGATCGCATTGTCAATGTTCGCGAAGCATCCATCGCACTACAGTTTCTTGTAATTCAACTTTCACACTCCAGTGGACACAACCGGTGGACCGGTCGAGTGTAAACGTACTTTCCTACTTGAACTTTCACGATGCGTACTAAACCGTCTTTTCCCTGATGAACTTCAGTAACACGACCAAGAGGCCACTCTCCGCGTTTTGCTTTCGTGTCAATGACCAGGACTACATCGCCGACTTTAAGATTTCTCTGCGGATGAAACCACTTTCCGCGCTTATTAAGGGAAGGGAGAAACTCTTTCCTCCATCGGGACCAGAATTGTCCTAGTAATTGCTGAACTCGACGCCATCTGCTTCGGAGGTTACACGACTCCTCTACGTCAAATGCTTCCGGTGCGTACTGACCGCCAAGTTGTCCCACCAGAAAATGGTTTGGTGTTAATGGCGTGAGGTCATCGACATCTGAGCTTACATACGTGATAGGTTGAGAGTTGAGTTGGCCTTCGGCACCCACGATTGCTGTTTCCAGCTCTTCATCTGTAATGTCTGCATCCTTCAGTATGGCCCTCATTGCCTTCTTGCTGCTTTTAATCATCGATTCAAACACACCTCCAAAGTGAGGGGAGGATGGGGGGTTAAAGTCCCATTTGATCTGGTGGTGTTTCGTTGTTTCGTTAACAATCCTTTTCTTGTCAAACTTTTGTAACAACTCTCTAATCTCTCTTTCTGCTCCCGTAAAATTGGTGCCATTGTCTGAGATCACATACGCTGGTGTCCCCCTCCCTGAGGTCATGCGGACAAAGGCATTAATGAATGAACATGTGTCGAGGCTATAGGCAGTCTCCAGGTGTACCGCACGAGTATTGAGACAGGTGAACAGACACAGGTACCGTTTTGCCTTTGCTTTTCGTCGGCCTTGCTTGGTATGAAAAGGACCAGCGTAGTCCACTCCTACTCTCTCGAAGGCTCTTAGGGGAGAGGTTACCCTTGTTTCGGGGAGGGGTGCCATCATTTGACCCGCTGGTTTTGTGGAAAATAGACGTCTGCATCCAGGACACGACTCCACGACGTTTCTGACGGCACGTCGACCTTTGACGACCCAGAACCTAGCGCGTAGCTCAGCTAACAGATGTTCTGTGCCCGTTCCGTGTCCAAGTCTTTCGTGTCGATCAGAGATAACAAGCTTCGTTATCGCATGGTCTTTTGGGAGTAATATTGGATACTTTGCATCATATGATAGTTCACTGGCATTTTGCAAGCGACCATGAGCTCTCAGCAAACCATCTTTATCCTTTTTAGGATTCAGTCGCGTCAACGATTGTTGTTCCTCGCCCATTGGGAAGGTGTCTGTCTGAGCCTTTCGCAGCCACCAGTTTTCCGCCTTCATGAGCTCATCAGGATCGAGCGTGTCGCTCAGTGTACAGCCTTTGCGGTCTAGTCGGCAATTGGCCAGGAATCGTTGCACCCAAGCCGTAACGCGAATGAGGCGTCTTAGGCTGGAGAAGCTCGCCGGTTTAAGGAAACCTTTGTGTGTTATTTTGTCTTTGGTGCTGGAGGCATGAACGTTCACTGTTCTCTCGTTTACTTCGTCAGGATTTTCAATACCGCCCGGTAATTTCTCTGGCCAAGTAGACTCATTGGTTTTCAAGAAATCAGGACCTTCGACCCAAAGTTTACTCTTGGCCAACTCTGAAGCAGGAATTCCCCTTGTGGGCAAATCGGCGGGGTTAAGTTCTCCAGGCACATGACGCCATTGATCGGGATCGGTTGCTCTGTGGATCTCACCAACCCTGTTGGCCACAAATTGCTTAAATGTTCGGCTTTCACTTCGAATCCAATGGAGAACGTTGGTGGAATCCGTCCAATAGGTTGTTTTTTCAACGTTCGTTACGACTCTCAGAATGTTCGTAGCTATCCGAGTTGAAAGTACGGCTCCCATCAACTCCAAGCAAGGGATGATCACTGCTTTGATCGGGGAAACTCGACTCTTCGCCATAATAATACACGACGTTACTGCACCGTCCGCACCGTAATGGCAAACTAGATAAGCGACAGTGGCGTAGGCTTTTTCCGAGGAGTCCGAGAATACGTGAAGATAGATTGACGTCGGGTTGGTCTGATGTAAACAACGAGGGATCTGCACATACGATAGCTCAGCCAATTCCGATACCCATTGTGTCCATTTTGCGTGAAGATGGACGGGAAGGACTTCATCCCACTCTACGCCTGCTGGCCATATTTCTTGCATTAACATCTCTGCTCTGGTGGTGTACGGGGCTAAAAATTGCGGGGGGTCGAACAGAGAAGCAATAACACGCAATACGTTTCTCTTTGTTGCCTTTTCATCGTTCTTTAGGTTTTCCACATGGAAGCTAAACATGTCATCAGTTGTCTTCCACAGAACCCCCAAAGTTTTGTGTGAAAGATTATTCGGGTCTTGAATTTTGATATTGGACAAACACTCAGCGGCAGGAATGTCGACTAGTGCGGATGGTTGATTGGACGACCATTTTCTCAGATCAAAGCCACCGTTTTTTGATACGGTCGATAGTTGTTTTTGCAGTTCTCGAGCTCCTCCCACGGTTTCGCGAGAGTCCAACACGTCATCAACATACATTTAGTTTTCAATTGTTTCAGTAGCCTGTGGATATTCTGCGGCGTTCGATTTGCTGTGACTCTGCAAGACGTACTGAGCGCAAAATGGCGAGGAGGAATTGCCAAAGGGAAGTCGGAGGAATTCGTAAACGTCCAGTTCTCTTGAAGTATCGAGATCTCTCCTCAGGAATCGATGGAAGGCTTGGTCTTCTTCCCGTAGACGTACTCGCAAAAACATCTCGACAATGTCGACTGAAATTGCCACGGGTGCTCGGCAAAACCGAAGTAGCACATCAACGATTTCCAACTGCAGCTTTAGTCCAGGTAATATAGCGTCATTCAAACATCTCCCTTCATATTTGGCGGCAGCGTCAAACACTACTCTGACTTTGGTGGTCGACTTATCCTCTCTCATCACAGGAAAGTGTGGGAGTAACCATTGGTTTTCGTCTTTCTGCGTCGTCCTTCTCACGTAACCTTTTGTCAAGTAGTCTTCGATGATCTTCTTGTATGTTTCCTTGATCTTCGGGTCTTTTCTCTGGAGGGATTTTTCTAAGTTTTTTAGTCTCGGGAATGCAAGTTCGTAATTTTTACTGAATTTCGGTTCATTTCTTTTCCACGGAACTCCGATTTCGTACCGTCCGTTTTTAAATGACAGGGTCCTTTCGGCTTGGTCAATTGCTGCTTGTTCATCGGCTGTAGGTCGCGGACAAGTTGGGTGGTCATTCATTCCCAACGCATCAAGTTCCCAGAAGCGACGCAGGAGGTCATTGGTCGTTTGATTCTCGTGTTCTTGGAAAGGCGTGGACGTTCGGTATGTTCGAGTGGAGTGGATTCGAGAATGGCCAGGCGACGGAGAAGGTGAGGTTGGACCAAAGCATACCCACCCGAGGTTGGTCAGGCGGGCAACAGGGTCATTAACGTTAAAGCCATGAATCTCGCGATGGATGCGATGAAAGACTGGATGATCGCTACTGATCAAAACATCGATTTGTCGTCTCCGAGATACGTCTTCGAATGGAATTGTTTTTAGATGTGGCCATTTTTCCTTCAACTCTGACCATCGGATTGCGGGTGTATCTCCTGTGATGTTGTCAAGGACATTTGCTTGAACTTTTGAAGAGAGTCTCCCATCAAGATTTGACACCGTCAACTTGACTCTGGCTGACTGCTTTCTGATTTCTGATCCTCCTGTCCCAGAGATTGTTAGACTTTGACGTTGACCTTGCAAATTGAGCTGCTGAGCTGTGCTTTCGGTGACGTAAGTTCCGTTGGAACACGGATCGAGCATTGCGTTGATTTTCAATCTACTCCGTCCATTCGAGATGATAGCTGGAATTACCATCAGAGATATATGATCTGCTCGGTTTGCGATGTGAGTTCTTTCTACCAAAGGTTCTTTGGTTTCGTTATCCGGCGGGGTAGCTTCTTGGTTGTCGTCGCGTTGTTTGGGTCCTCTTTCGACGTGTAGGAATCTGCTATGCTGAATACTTGAACATCCGTCAACGCCGCACTTTCTCTCACTAGTGCAGTTTTTACTCTGGTGGCCCATTGCCAAGCAACGATAACATCGTCCACTCCTCGAAATGAGCTCTTTTCTCTCAGGAACGGACAGTTTTTTGAATGACTGACATACCCACGGTGGATGGTCTGACTTACAGCTCTTGACTATACAACCCTTTTGCTTTCGGTTCGTTGTTCCTCTAAATCCACGATTTCTCCTTCTGTCACTGGACTGTTCGACTTTCCTTTCATCCATGGTCTCATCCAAAATTTGGACCTTCATTTCTAGCCACTCAATCAAATTTGCAAAGGTATCATCCATATTTCTCTCGAACAGCCAATACTTATATCCTTGGATATCCTTCTCAGCTAACTTCTCTTTTGCTGTCAGATTCAAGTGCTCTCCTCCCGTTTCAACTTCAATCCCACCGTCTCTTAGTGAAACTAGAATTCTGTCCAGCAAAGCTACGAATTCTTCTAAATCTTCCAGGTTTTGGGCTCTTAGTTTTGGCCATGCACGAAGAGTGGTGAGGTGGGTTATTTGGGTTCACCGTTCACCCCCATACTTTTGCTCTAATTTTTCTTTGGCTCGACTATACGCATTGTCGGTGTAACCAAGGTCCTTAACCATGATTAGGGCCTTCCCTGACAAACTGCTCTGGAGGCGTAACATCTTTTCTTTTGTCGAAATGTCTGCCTCGTCTATGACCGAGGTAAAGGCAGCTTTCCAGGGGGGGTACTCTGCTTTATTTTCGCTTGAAAATAGTGGCAGTTCGACTCCCTTTAACACTTTGACTGCCAAAGACGGAAATCTCCGTTTTTTCGTTCCAGCACTTCACTGCCAAAGACAGAAATCTCCGTTTTTGAGAGGTTATGCAATAATTTTGTTAATTGGTATCCTCACCGTCCCCTCCCTTGTTGTCAGTTGTCCAGGGCGATCGTACGCATGTCATTTTCTTTGTTTGTGCTGGCTACTGTGAGTGCTTACTCATCAAGATGGCGGATAATTCGCAAGCAAGATTTACAGCGCGCGAAGTTGCTGAAATGTTTGCCGATTCTGACTCAGAAAATGATTATTTCGACTCAGATTTTTCTGATAATAATGAAAAATCTTCCAGTACTTCGGATGACAGTATTTCTAAACCGTCAAAGGCTTGTGATACTGACTATGAAGACCCTGAACTGCCTGATGATAATGTTACAAATATGTCATCATTGATTTCAAATCAAACGGATGAATCTGTGGCATCCACTTCTAATGCAAACTTTCAATCAATTCATACAATATCATCTGAAAACATAGTAAGTATGTTCGTCTATATAATAGTTAAATATTTATTTCATCTCATATCATTCATATATACATGCTCAGTGTCTGGGGATTTGAAGTCCAAATGTATTACACTCATAGGGAGCAAATTATGAAACACTGATAAAAAGCAATACAAATTTGTTAGCATCAACTTATAACTTTTATAAAATTTGCTAGGATGATTCTGATAGTGAATCTGGTGCAAATTTGCAAAATACAGTGAATTTGGCAAGAGAGACTGATGAAAGGAGCACTGTAAAAGCTGTCAATCGTGGTAGAGGCAGGGGTTGTGGTAGAGGCAGGGGTTGTGGTAGAAGCACAGGTCGTAGCAGAAGCACAGGTCGTGGCGGAGGCAGAGGTTGTGGTAGGAGTACAGTACGTGGCAGAGGTCGTGGTAGAAGCAGAGGTCGTGGTAGAGGGAGAACTGGGAATCAAGGTAGGGAAAGTGCAACTAATGACAATGAAGAACAGGAGAATACAGCAAATGAACAGTGGGAAGAAACCAATTGGGAACCTCAAAATATACCCTTTACTGGAATACCCGGTCCTGCTGCAGCAGCTGCTGATTTGGAAGAAGATGATCCTGTGAGTTTTTCCAACTTTTCATGGATGACAACATTATAGAACATATTGTTCAACAAACAAATTTGTATGCAGAGCAGTCCATTCAATGCCAACAAGAGCAAGACAAGCAACAACCTCATTCTCGTTCAAGAGCTTGGAAACCTGTGACACTTGTGGAATTGAAAAAATTTTTTGGTTTGCTATTTCTTACAGGGATTATTCGCAAGCCTACTCTTCAGAGTTACTGGTCAACAGATGAGCTAATATCAACACCAATGTTTGCAAAAGTGATGTCTAGGAACAGATTTGAACTTATACTCTCGTATCTTCATTTCAACAATAATGAGCAACGAGAATCTGATTTGGAGGATCGCTTGTTCAAAGTTCGTTCTTGCCCATTTTTTACAAAAGTCTCGTGAAATGTATATTCCCAATCAGAATATATCCATTGACGAAGGTATGTTGTCATGGCGTGGACGGCTTGGGTTTCGCGTATACAATCCTAAGAAACCTGTGAAATATGGCATCAAATCATATGTCCTCACTGATTCTAAGAATAGCTACTGTTGGAATCTTAAACCATATTGTGGTGTAGGTGCCACCTTGGAGGAAACTATTCTCAGCTTGCTTGATAATCTTGTAAATCAAGGTTATAAGCTTTTCATGGATAATTTTTATAATTCTGTTGGGTTGTCAAAAAAGCTTTTACAGCTGAAAACTCACACCTGTGGCACACTTCGAAAAGACAGAGGTGAACCTGCTGTTATAAATGATGCATGTATGGGTAATATGGAGATTGGAAATGTTGAGTCGAGGAACAAAGACAACATAATTTGTTTGGCCTGGCGTGACAAGAGGGTAGTTAGAATGATCAGTACGATAGGAGAAGATAAAATGGTTGAAGTCAGAGTAAAACAGCGAGGACATCCTGATGGTGTGCTAAAAAGTAAGCCACATTGTATTGTTCTGTACAATGAAAGTATGGGTGGTGTCGACAAAATGGACCAGTGCATAAAATACTATCCCTTCACAAGAAAGTCGGTGAAATGGACAAAGAAATTTTCATTTTACATTTTCCAAATTGCCATGTATAATGCCTATGTTATTTATGTTGAAAAAGTCTCCCAAAGAAAGTGCCAATCCCTCCATGAATTCACTGAGTCAGTCATCCGTTCATTCCTTTCATTTCCTGTTGAAGTTGATGGTGATTCGGACAGTGACCCTCAATGTCCTTCATGCCCCAAAGCTTCCACTCCACGAGCTGTTGTACATGATCCTGAGAGTAGGCTTGATGGAAACATGAAGAATCACAATTTGGAGCAAATCAAAGCCACATAAAAAAAAAGTATCCATCTCGAAAGTGTAGAGTTTGTTTGAAACTTGGCGAACGAAAGGAAACCCGTTACATATGTAGCAGTTGTCACGTTCCGCTCCACAAAGGAACTTGTTTCACCAAATATCACACAAAAAGAAAATATTACTAAGTGAGTTGCCTAGCATGAACAGATATTGCTATAAATAAACGAAAAAAAGTGGCTACAGGGCTCAAAGTTATTATGAATGTGTTCCCAAAACAAAACTCCATTTTTCTCAACTTTTTTTTCATTTTTTCCCAAAAATGTGAAAAGTACTAGTTATGTAAGTGATTTTTTGAAGCTTTTTCATTTTTCAAAATACAAGGTATGTGGTATCAAAATAAAGCTAGTTTAACAAGCTTTCTTTTGGTACCATTACTTTGGTGTAATATTGTGATGTACGTTTTTTATAAAGTTCTAAATTTGGGAAAATTTAGGCAAAAAGTCTGGCAGTCTGAGCTAAGATCTATTAATGGGCCTGGCAGTCAAAGTGTTAATCGTATTGGGGCAATCCTATGTTGTTTAGACTGTGGGTTTAGGGGTGTCTGAGAGGGTGGACGTATCAGTAATTCATTCGATTCTGGACTACGGTTGTAGCTCATTATATCCTCACCTGGTGTATTTATAGCAATGTTCTCAGTTTTTGCTGCCAATCTTTCAGCTTTCTCTGCTCTGGCTCGGTTTAATATGCTGCTATTTTTCGACCTTCTTCGGTTCTGCGCTTGCTAAATTCAAGCGCTACAGTTTGTCTATGCAGTTCCTCTTCAGCCAGTTGTTGCTCTTTTTCTAATTCGATTAGTCGTTGATTAGCTTCAGCCGCTTCTCTTTTTCGCTGGGAGGCTATTGTCAATGTCACGGAAGTCGCAGATTTCACTGACATAATTGAGCTTAGTCCGTCTTCAGTTGATACTAATGAGCACAATACAGATTCTTTTTCCCCTGTTTCCAGTCTTTTTTGCATGTATTCTGACGATTCCTTCACAGATTTTTCGACAAACAAGCTCAGTTCCTCAATTTCTTTGTCCAGAATCTCAAGAGCTCCATCCACATCAACGTCTTCGCCCCCTTCTTCGCCAACAGCTATAATTTCTCTTAGTTTAGAAATAATCTTCTCTATAATGCTAAATTCTTCCTGTACTTTACATAAGGCCCTTTTAATATCAGATGTACCTGGTTTGCCAGCTATTACTTCCTGTGCAAGCAGTTCATTTAAACGATTTCTTGCTTTCGTAAGCCTGGTCTTCGCGCTTTTCTTTCGATTTCGAAGATTCAATTCCTTTTTGCTCTTGGTACTTCCACAATCGTCGAAAGTTTTATTCTTAACGTCGGCATTTTCAACTCCCTGGCTCGTACAGGGCTCGGTTAATTTCTGTTCCGTTAATCCTATCGCTTCTGTCCCCTTCTCCGTTGCCATGTTCAATTCTTTGAACCAAGTCAACCAACTATTTATAACTCCTTGCTGAACGAATCTATATGGTAAAAAAAAAACTCTTCTCTACTGTCGTTTGCGCCTAGACCTGGCTCGAAGGACCAAAAAATGTTCACGAAGTTTGAACAAGTCGAATATACGTAAGAGAAGAAAGTTTTAATATGAATAAAATGAAATAAAATTATAAATTACAAAGAACACATGTTTTAACTAGTCGCCATCTTGAATCTCTCCCCTTATCTCTACATGAAGTCTTCGCCTATTACCGCTGTCCTAAATAACATGAAAAAATCCACTGCACTATTAATTAAAAAGTAACTGTAACATTAAATTCTATAACGTTCGCAAACAGCTGCGATATTTTTAGGATGATTTTCAGGAATTGGAGTGCTGCGTAGTATACTGCCTTTATCATCCTTTCTCTTTTGCAACACCTTTGTTGTAATGCTGGGCCAAAATTCATATGTTTTTTCTTCCTTGACCACTGAAACTCTCCAGTTGTTTGACCGCTTGCTAAATACCTTATTGTATTGAATCTTTCCATCCTTGGTAACCAATGGCTTTCGGTGTAGATGGGAGTTATGATCAATTGCTGCTAACAATGTTCTGGCAATAAATGCATCATTCCTAGAAAAATGCACAGGATCATGCCAAGGTATTTTTAGAGTAGCATAAATAGATTTGTCATATTTTAACTTTGGCCAAAATGCTAGGGAATAACAACCATATACTCACTGAAATCCAACTCTCTTAGGGGCATATTTTAGCAGCATTGAATTAAAATTTTCTAGCCTGCTGGTATGTCTAGAAAATGAAAAGCTATTAGCATGACAAAGGAATTGCCTTTAAGCAAAAACACTAAAATGAACTAAAGCACCAAATTTTTGTTTAAAGGTAGCATACAATGTCGATTATTGTCAAAAAAGCTGGGTATAAAAACACTTCAAGATTATTAAAATTTGTATGCAAATAATAAACAATTGATCATGCATTGTTTCTTGACAATTGGGAATTAATAGTACTAGTGATGTTTGGAAATTTGCCCAAATTAGACTATCTAGTCATTTGGCCAAATTGGAGTCTCTAGTTTGGAAACATTTTCAAACATAACTTATACTATTAATCCCTAATTGTACTCATTTAATTAATGTTCACCTGTAACAAAGTTTATTAACAATACACTACCATACTTTCAAAAGATTATAAAATAAGACAATACCCTACCTGAAGGTAACATAATGCTGCAATGTATTTAGGAAGCGTGGATCAATAACAACTTTTCGAACTGCTTCCATTGCCTTCGAATTTTTGGACAGTATGGTTTTTCCATCTTCTTCAGCCACTAAAGGGCCATGATCACATTCTCCATCTGCCCATTCATGTTCTCCGCATACATGGTGCAAAACACCAAACCAATTATCCTAAAAGGTCAACATGCAACATTTGCAAGACCACTGTGTACTAGTCAATGCATGAGTCAAATCCAAGCGTGCCCATCCCCCCCGGGTCACCCCGGGGAATTTGCCTGTCTACTACATCCCAGGGGAGGGGCATTTGCGTGTGAACCTTTGCCCGGGGGTGGGGCATTTGGAATGATTATTGTATTATTTTAGAACCAATATTAAATAATACAAAACAACATAATCAAACCAGTTTCAAATAATATCAAAATATATGTAATAATATGTTATGATATAAAAGGTCCAAATAATGTCTCTATTTATTGTTTGTAGTACTGGTATTAAATTAACATATTACGGATCTCACTCAATTATGTAATAGCGATCTCACCGAATTGTTGAATTGCATAAAAAATTCGTACCGCTATCACTCTCACAAATGTCTACGACCGCACCTACATAATTTTGCATGTCCATCATTCTAATTTTAAGCAGCCAATCCGGTTCTTGGTACGAATTGGTATTAAACGCTGATTGGGTGATTAAATTAGAATTGTAAACATGCAAAAATATGTACGTAGGTGCGGTCGTAGACATTTAAGGGAGAATCTTTATATTACGGAGAATCTTCAACGTTTGTGATGTCATTTGACGGTTTCCATTTGCTCAGCCAATATAAAGCTTGGCGCTGGTTAAACATGATTGGCTATATAATATGATACATATAAAAAACAAAACGAATCCCGAACATGTCACATGTGGTTAATAAAAATTGGTGGCATGATCAACCACAATGCAATGCGCGCTTTGGTTTACGTTTTTAATTTAATTTCCTCACAGCTGCCGCAATTTTCGACGCCAAGAACATGGGTGCCTCTAGCAAACAACGTAACAGAAACGTGAACAACGCACGAAGAGCATTGTCGACCATGCCCATTCAATAGTCTAGCTTATTTGTTCCCATATGGTAAAAGCTAACAAAACATAATTTCAAGATTTCTTCTTGTTCTTTTCCCGGGTAGCTTTTGCTTTCTTTACTCCACGTTTCCTGTTCTCAGCGAATTGGTGAAGGTGCTTTAACCAAAGTTTAACCTCATCAGGAGGAAGAAGACATTTCCTAGATAGTTTATGCAGATCAGGTGCACACGTATCCATATTCAATAGTGCTTCCGTGTCGTCCTGACAGTTATAGAAAGCTGCTAAAATATTGCTGGGTGGTGGTGATCAGATGGCTTTTCCCTCTGAATACAGTTGCAACAATTGCTCCATATCTGTCACATAATGGCCATAGCAAGTTGGAGCACAAGTCTTGCAATCTGTTCCTTTCCATGGCCTACTTGTATCAATAACAGGATACGGGAAAAAGTTAAATGATGGCCCATCGGGAAACCATTTCACGTCAATAGGAAGATCTCGGATTCCTGTAAAACAACCGTAAATATGCTGAAAATGAACTTTATTTCGTAAATGCGTGAATTCAACTGTGGCATAAGATAAATTTCAAAGAAACACACCAGGTTCTTTGCACCTAGGACATATAAAAGGTAGATCTTCGTCCTGCAGTAGGTCGTATTCTTCTTCAGTCAAGGAAACGCAATCCCCGTGGAACCAATTTCCACATTGATCACAGGAAATCATGAACCTGCGAAATAAAAATCGTACTCTTTGGTACATGGTTCTAGAAACGCAGAATTTAGTGTCTCTAAAATATTTATTACTATAACACATTATTTTTTCCCGGTCCGGTTTCCCACTGAATCCTGTAATCTGATTTAATAGCTGCAACTATTGTTTTATTTATATATGGATTGTTTCAAATCTCGCATGTGCAAAATTGAATTGTGTGCAACAATATTATTTTGATCATGTTAGTTTCTTTGTAAACTCAAAACAGCCCATAAGCATAGTAAAAGTACGTGACTGTACCTTCTCTTCTCTTCAGGCTTTTCGCATATACAGTAACATTTCTTCTTTGCTTCAGTTTCAACGTTATCGGATAGTGACTGCAATGACGATGCAATAATTATAAAAGAAATTTCAGATTATTTTTTGTGACATGAAAGCCTCTAAGCATTGCTAAATAAAATAATAAAATACTTATAAATAATTAGGGTAGGAAAGAAAATGCTTGAATAAACAATGCGTGTACCTTGTTGACACAAAGGATGTTTGCACCAGCTTTTTGCGCAGCACTTGAGCATGAACACATAGTTCAGAGGGAAACTCTTGTCCAAATGGTTGTTCCTAATATCCCAAATTTCTGTGAAGTACTCAAACAAAGTCGGATTATCATGCTTTAACTGTTTTTTCGCTTTTTTGCTCCCTTTTAAGAATATCGTCAGCTCTTTCCTTCTGGAAACATGTATTTGATCCACAGGTCCTTTGATATGGTGAATCTGTGTCTTCATGCACGGCGTACCATCAACTCTATTGATGTATTGGGCAATTGCTGCACTCATATTTTGCTTGTAATTCTTTTCATCAAGTCCGCCATCATCGGCTTCGTTTGATCCCAGCAATGTCGATGGTATAAACAAGTTCGAATGGCCTCTACTGAGGCATCCATTTTGCAGCTCAACTCTGTTGAGGAAACTGTCGCCACTGCACCGGGTAGTAACTAAAGTTACTTTCGTTGGCTCACTCACATGACGCTCAGTCCACATGAACTGTACTTCGTGATGCGACGGCCCCTCGTCACTGGCTCCATCCACCTGAACACATTCCACTTCTTTAGGTTCTTGGGTATTCTCTTTGTAAAATGCTGATTTCAATACATCTACCCTTTCAAGTTCCACAATATCATCAGCATGTTGAGAAGGGCCCTTTTCGTGAAGTTTTGAAGCTTTAACCACTCCAGCGCATAATTCATCTGTCGTTTCTGTTTCTGTGAAATTATAAGAGGTTGTCTGAAGCTGGGTTGAATGCTTGTTAACGAAGTCAGTCCGAGTTGTATTTGTCTGTTTCAAGGAGAGCATAGGGTAGTTTTTGTGCGTAAAGGTGGAGTCAAGGCGGAATCTGGCCTGATCATCTCGATTTAAAAGTAAAATACTCTTACCATCTCTTAGGAGTTGTTTAAACAGCTCGCACATCGAACGACTCCACTTAGTGTCGGGATTGTACTTTAAACTAAACCCTTTTCTCGCTCTTTGATATTTAACATTGGCTACACTTTTGTAGCGCTTGCTGGATAACCTGCGTTTGTGTCGTGGAACACAAAGTTGCACGACAGTACCATAACTAAAGCTTCTTCCATAATGGACCTTTAGCTCCTTTTGTATCTTGCCGAATGTCATTCGCTTCGTTTTCTTTGCATTGCCTGAAAAGGTATACACCCCCGTTCTTCGCGAGCGATCTGCCCCAAAGTCACTCTCCTCCACTATTTTCTCGATGACCGTGCCAATCTCAGGGAACTGGCTTAATATAGTCTTCGTAGAACGTGTGACTTTTTCCTTAAAAATCTGTTAACTTGAATTTCCTTAGACATTTTCTTTGAAACCTGTCTCTAATCTTTCTCAATTTGTTCTTGACATTGTGACCCTTTTGTCGAGGTGCCTCATGGATATCTGCTTCATTGGAAGTTCTATCTGTTTCATTGCAACTTTCCTCATCACTATTTTCGCTAGATTCGGACACATTTTGGCAATAAGTCTCCATTTGTTGTAGCTTATCAAGATATAAAGTCCTTGAAGTTTGTGTCAACGTAACTTCTTCTTCACAAAGGTTAAACTCGAGAAGTTTCGAAGAAAAATCGTCCAAGAACTGATCAAGCATTTCTGTGGAAGAACCTGCATCTCGAAAACGTGTTTCCATCGTTGCTATGAAAACGAACCAGTTGAAGTTTGCTTGTCGTAGTTTCTCTAACGCGAAAGTTGAATCAGCCTGAACTGGTGCCTTGTTTAAAGTTGTATTCTCATCTGGGGAGGTTTCTTTGTCAACAACTTTGAGTGTTAAAATGTCTCTTTCCCGACATGTATCACCATCGGAACTTCCACTTTCACTATCTAAAGAAACTTCAGAATCATCGAGTGAATTTGAGCTGGAACCGGAGCTAGACGTTAAGTATTCACTAGGGTCCAGTCCACATGAATCCAAAAATATTTCTTGCTCGAGTTTCATCGCCTTCTTATGTTTTTGTTTGATTTCTGCAACTTTCAAAGCAGCATCCTTCACTGCTTCTGCACGCTTCACGTTACCAATGCCATAAACTTTACTCGCTGACCTTTTGGACATGTTGTAGGCACGGCAAATGGTATGTTTCAATAGTTCCCTCTCAGGTGCACTTTCGCCTAAGCTGAGAAGTTCTTCATAATCCTTTCTTGGTAGGTAGTTTTTTTCTTTCAGTAACGAATTTTTCTTAATACATATGTTAATGCTCGCTACTATGGGCTCATAGTTATTGCACTCTTGGCTTTCCTCTACAATAAACAATTTGTCACTTACTGAAATTGCTGCTACCAGCATTTGCAATATTTTCCACTGTGCCTTACCACTTTCGTACTTGCCTTTAAAGTATTTGTTCCAAAGGTACGTCATATATACAAACTTGTTCTCAAGAACACATTTACCAGCATTAACAAAGCAACTACATTTTGAGCAGTTTTTGTGACGTCTTAAACACTGTTCGTCTTTAGCAGCTACGTACTCTTCGAGGGTTAACTTTTGCATTAGACTTTCTCTTACACCATTATTTACAATCGTTTTACTTAGCATGCGTGATTCTTCCTTTGTAAGTATGTCTACTAAGCTGTCCAGATTATGTTCAGGTAATGTTAATTGCCTTCCCAGAACAGTTGACGTCTGGGAAGGTCCGACACAAAATCCATTTCATTTTGGCTTTTGTCTCCAGCAAGTGAGCTACTTTCACCTTGTTCTACATCAGGTTTGTTGCTATCTATCTCTTCACCCGCATTAAGGCTCTTGCTTAAGGTTTCTCCTTCAGCTTCTCCCGCTAGTGAGCCACTTTTATCCTGTTCTACATCAGGTCTGTGGGACTCTATCTCTTCACGCGCAGAAGGGCTTTTGCTTACGGTTTCTTCTTCAGATTCTTCAACTTCCTTAGTTATCTCACTGTCGCCAATCGTTTCTGTTGCGCACTCGATATCTCTGATTGCACACTCATCATCTTTGGCATTGATAATGTCGTTTCTCTCTTCAGGAGACACTATGACCATTTTGTTAGTATCACTTTGGTACCACTGTCAATTATGATAGTGTCATCACTCTGGTAGTTATCATCACTCTGGTAGTTGTCATCCTGTTCTCTAACAGGAGTTTTCTCCTTCACTATCATCATACTTCGGATGTCATTCACACAAGACTTCTTGGCTTGTTGGGAATGTATTGGTGTCTCTGCACTTTGGCGTTTTTCCTTTTTGGACTTATACTTCAGATGTTTAGCTTCCTTTTTCTGCAGTTCAATCAGTTGGGTCTCACACCTTTTCCTTTCACCCATTAAACGGCGATATTCTTTCTGTAGCAATGCACATGCTTCAAAATCTTTGACGCTTAAACACCGAGAAATTTGATTTTGTTTCTCCACGACTTGTGATGCCAAAGACTTGATTTTTGATGAACATACTTCAATTTCTCTCTGTCGTGCTCCTGAATCCAGTTTCACTCTTTTTGTAGATGTTTCACCCTCATGAAATTTAGATCTGCTTCTAGCAGCTTTCTTGAAAACATGTTTTCCTAGCTTCTTCCTCTGCAGCATGCTTAAGCTGGGCTCTGTCATACATCTTCTTGAGGTCTTTAACACACAGATTAAAAGCTGCGTTATTAACAGCCTTTTGCCACTCAGATAACTTTGACTGGTTATTACGCCGCCCATATATTTTTGATTCTTCTCTTATGGTTTCTTTGCTAAGCTTACCACTTGGCACTTCTTTGTTTTCTATACAGCCAACATCTACGGGAGTGGGCAGTTTACCACGACCTTCTAAAATTTTGTCGCTGACAGATGTGGCACTATTTCCATCATTTGCCAAAAGGTCAAAATGATGCTGAAACTTTAACAGTGCTCCTTGTTTACTGATCATATCTTTCATTGATTCACTAGTCATTAACACAAAAGCATCCCCATCAATTTCATTACCTATAGATTAAAATTATGGAAATTGTTTTGAAGATACCATTATATAAATACCATTTCTGTTTTATAACTACATAAAAAGTAGCTAATAATGCTGCTGCAGTTTTAGTAACATGCAGCTTGTATGAACCAATGCATGGGCCTGTGCACATCTGACAACAACTCAAAATGTACACTAGTCTGGCAACTGCAATGTAAAGGGTATATCCCTCATATGTACCAAAAGCTTGTAAGTATTTGGATTTTCAATATCACAGGGTAAGCAATGATTTTTCAGGAAAAGCACATATTTATTGTGTTGGGTCATTGCAGAGAAATATCTACACTTGCCCCACCAAAAAACTGGGACCCATACCCATTTTAGATGTCCTTGCACATTTCTATCAAGCTTTCATGTTAGAAAAACATGCTACACAGCAAAAAACACACAGCCTATTCTGGCCTGATGAAAACAGGATTCAACAATGTTGTGCTGCCGACATTGTTCAAGGTTGTCAACAATACTCAACAAGTTGATGAGCCTGAATTAGCCTGCAATCAGGTGTAACAATGCTGAACAACATTGTTGACAACCTTGAACAATGTGGACAGCACAACATTGTTCAATGCTGTTTTCATCAGGCCAGAACAGGTTGTGTGTTTTTTGCTGTGTAACAGCTACCTTTTTGAGACTTGGATAATATTGATGCCCACCCTCTTTCACCCTCCCCTCACATTGTCTGTCACTGTCTGTCTGTCACTTCATTTCTGTCAGTTCTTGGTTTATACAAAATCAATCTCGAGATATAATATCAATTGCATTGGAGTATAGTATATACATTGGAATTTCAACATAAGGGTGAGCAAAAGATTTTGCCATGAATAATGTTTTCATCAGGAGAGTATTAAACTGTTTAATTAATCCTTGCTAAGCAAATTGTCTGAAAAAATGCTTTGTTATAATACTATCTCTATAATATAACAAAATTAATAATAATAAATAATACTCTATATATAAAACTGTTGAACTTGAATCCGTTTAGAAACTATGTGTAATGCGCCGATCAAAACGAAGGTGCAACATCCCCCCGACATCATTGGGGCATTTGCCGTTCCTGATGTTCCCAAGGGGCAGGCATTTGTTGTTGGGAAAATTTAATGTGGTGGGTGATTTGATTCCACATGTAAGGGGTGGGAATTTGACCATCTTGCTGTAAAACATTTGGTTGACCTAACATGAAGTCTTCCAAACCTACACTCACTTTTCGCTGGCAAAAAATTGTTTACACAGCAAAAACGCACAACCTGTTCTGGCCTGATGAAAACAGCATTGAACAATGTTGTGCTGCCCACATTGTTCAAGGTTGTCAACAATACAGAACAAGTTGATGAGCCTGAATTAGCCTGCAATCAGGTGTAACACTGTTGAACAATATTGTTGACAACCTTGAACAATGTGGGCAGCACAACATTGTTCAACGCTGTTTTCATCAGGCCAGAACAGGTTGTGCGTTTTTTGCTGTGTACACAGCAAAAAACGCACAGCCTGTTCTGGCCTGATGAAAACAGGACTCAACAAAGTTGTGCTGCCCACATTGTTCAAGGTTGTCAACAAGTTGATGAGCCTGAATTAGCCTGCAATCAGGTGTAACAATGCTGAACAAAATTGTTGACAACCTTGAACAATGTGAGCAGTGACACTGTTCAATGCTGTTTTCATTAGGCCAGAACAGGTTGTGTGTTTTTAGCTGTGTACAATTAAAGCTATCTATATATTAAAGTTAAAGCCTTTTAAAAACTTGTCCAATTTTTCTTAAAATCTCACTTCCTGAGCAATATTAAAACTGCTTCAACTAGCTGCGATATCTAATTCAACCTTCAAATTAAATTGACAGTGGGGCATTTAACCACCAGTTTGTCATGGAATGTATGGCATTTGAACGCTGATTTTTGACTATGGGTGGGGGATTTGATCAATACAAAATCCCAAAAGTCTAATGCTATGGTATATGCCCGGGGAGGGGATGTTACACCTTCGTTTTGATCGGTGCACGAGGCTTTTCTGGCCACACTATCATTAAAAGATCAAAGGAATACCAAATGTTTTCCATACAGGCTAGTGTTCATCCATTTAACAGACTTGAACTTCATGCTTTAAGTTTATTTGTAGTTTTGTATATATAGCTTTTATTTATTTTTGAAATTCATACATAAAAGGTAAAAATGGCACATTGACTTCTGCATTTCATGAATATTTTAATATTTTATATATATATATAAAAAATGTATGTAAATGAGCCCAACAGTCCGCCTTTATTTTAATAATACGACTTTACAAAACTTGTGCTTACTTTCAAACACTTCAACTAAACTCTCCAGACCTTTACTTCTTAACCAAGATTTGACGAATTCCGTATCTTTGCCTCTGAACACTTCCATGTCGAAACCAAAAGGCAAAAGCCGAACGAATTCAGGTATTCAACGCACTGAGGGCGAACACCACACGTGACACGGCCACGCTTTGTATTAAAAATGCGCTAGACTGTATTATTCAAAGCGTTCTAGACTGTATTGAATACTACATTCAAAATACAAAAAGTGTCCCGCTTCCGCTTCTGTAGTCTATTGCAATTTAGTGTAGTTTGTTGTATTTTCCGTATTAGATATCAATTAAACACAATAAAATATATATTTTGCACCATTTATCATTGAAAAACACTTACTTTGTTAATTCAATAGTCGTATATATGATTTATACGAAGCATAAAATAAACAGAATTATTATGCCTATTTCAAAAACAATTTGGATAAATAGGGTTTTAGATTTCAGGTGTCCCCGGGGAGGGGAATTTGCCGACAACTTTTTCCCCCACTGCGGGGCATTTTCACATGTATTTTATCCCTGGCCCCGGGGATTAACCACGTATTTTAAAAATTTGTCAAAAGCCCGGGGTTGGCCCAAAGGGGGGGGGATGGGCACGCTTGGATTTGACTCATGCATAAATCACACAAAAACACAGAATATTGCCCCGACAATTTTCTCATGTAAACAAGAAGAGTTCTGAGAAGAAAATCCATCCATGAAAGCAACAATACAAATTCAAACTTATATATGTAGTTTTGGGCAAACTTCTATGGTGACATAATTGAGAAATTATATCACATCAACGAGTTCACAGAAATTATTGCCTAGCCATACACATGAAAATATAATATGTTTGTTTCACTTGTCTCCTGTAAAATACTGAAAATTATATGACTGTGCACCATAGACTTTTTAAGTAAGTATAATTTTACTACCTTGAGCTTCTCGACATTGCCATCACAATTTTCAGCAACATGCCAAAAATGATTACGAATCGGTTCAGACCATTCAGAGATAGATTCACAGCCTTTGACTTTTGCTGCCTGTGAATAGTGAATTACTGCAGATCAGTTAAACACACTTGTGGATATCCAAGTGGTAGGGGTAAGTGTATAGCTTTGCACAACTCGCTCTGGTCACTGGTACAAATAGTTTCATAAATCATGTCACACCTTACCTTAGCCAGTTTTTTTGTCAACTTGACTGACTTGTGCCAAATGTCTAATGCGTGAAACATTTCACTAAACTCATCGGGGAATTTACCTGCAAAACAAAACATTAATAAGCCATTTTACATGGACCATTTTTCCACAACTTTCAACGCAGTGATAAAAGAAAAACATTGTGCACACAATTTCCTTTGTAATTAACAATGCATGTGATATCTGATTGCAGACTAGATGTTCCAAAAAAAAAAATCAGGACAAGTTAGGAAGACCATATTAGATGCGAAGACAATTTGCAAAGTGGAAATGTCTCACATGCAATTTTTGCTGCAATTTGCAAAACAAACCGGTGTGTTGCAAGTTGCATAAAAAATATGTATAACAAGGCCTATAAGCTAAATTAAAATAAGAATTTCCTTCATGAATAATAATAGAATAAAGGATTATTAGTACCTTTCATATCCCTTGCAAGCTTCATTACAGGCAGGTGTAAAAGTCAGACCGGATTGCGGTCCGGGTCGGATTAGGTCGGACTAAGTCAGATTAGTCGGATCTTTTAAAAAGGTCATGGCTTTATAGGATACCCTAAAGGTCGAAATGTTGAGAGAGCACTGGGTTTCTCACTCACTGGGACTGTATCTACTTCACCAAATTTAGCTAAAGAGGGAGCGCGTAGCGCGACAATCATTACTCGCCCTTCGGGCTCATGCTTTAGCTAAATTTGGTGAAGTAGATACAGTCCCAGTGAGTAAGAAACCCAGTGCTCTCTCGGCATTTCGACCTTTAGGGTATCCTATAAAGCCATGACCTTTTTAAAAGATCCGACCAATTCGACATAGTCCGACCTAATCCGACCCGGACCACAATCCGGTCCGACTTTTACACCTGCCTCTTTATTACTGCTGCAGAAGCATCTGTTACTATTTCTGCAACTAAGAGCTTGCCCACAATTCTTTCTAACAACTTCTTGAGTGTATATACTTCCATATTTGTTGATATGCCACCAGTTTCTCTCTTATCTGTCACTTCAATATCAACAATGACATCAAGGAACTGTTCCATTAAAACATACACACAATATTTTGAACTGTGTCCAGGAGAATCATTTCTCCCATCACCACACAAAATAATTTGCTCATTCATAAGGATTTTCCAAACTTCACCCTTCATATCTTCCCAAAATGAGGTAATGGAAGGTATGACGTAATGCCTTTGCATCCTATTAAAAGTTTGTCTTGAAATAAAATCAAGGCCTAAGAATTTGCAAAATAACATAAGTTTATCATAGTCGTTTCCAGAAAGTACCAAGCCTAGTACTAACAGCAAGCTTGTGGAGAAAATGTTTTGACCCTTTTTTTGACACAGAACTTTTGATGATACCCAGTACCCACCATGACCATTGGGACAACTCCATGACACTTGAAGTACTACACCACTTAATTTGTAGCTAGCAACCTTGGACCTCTCAGTGCAAGACTCATGTGGACATTTGTTTCCAAAAAGTGGTCATCAATAATGACCCGGTTGCTGTGAATTTTCACTATATAGTTCACTTTCTCGGCCAGCACGATTCAAGGTGTCAAATTTGCTTTTCAATTCGTTGCTCATTCGATTCTCCTTATCCTGTTTTGTCTCAGGGCCATGTTGTACTTCTAGGTTAGTATCTTCTACCTCACTGATGTCCATTGGGGCTTCACCTTGCGAGTTACCTTCTGAGACTGTTAGGGTTTCATCCAGTTCACTATCATGGTCACTATCACTGTCACTTCCACTGTCAAGTATAAAACAATTTGTATTGCAATATCGATTAATGCATCAAATGTATCTTACTGTGAGGCAACAAAAAATCGTTGACTTACAGCTACAGTAGAATTATTTTTATCATGAGTGATAATGGCGTTTTTTACTTAATCTTCATCTCCAACATAAACATCAAGCTCATCATCTTCAGACCAGTCAAATATGAAGTCAGAACTACAAAAAAGCCATTGACATTTATTAACATTTTTAAAAATCTGTTATGATTTATCAAAAGGTGTTTTACTTAAGCCAAATTCAGCAATTGTTTATAATACAAAAATTACCTTGTATCACTGTCATCATCAGATATTGAGGCTGTACTTGAGTCATCTGATGATGGTTCACTCTCATGCATTCCAAATTCTGGGTTTAAGAGCGACTGTCTGTAAAAATCAAACAAAATCAGAAATATGTGGCAAGGTTCAAATTTTTTATTACGCTCTAATTTTGGATTTAAGTTAACTAAGGTATGAAACGTCATGTGGTTAGTTTTTGAAAATATTTTTTGTTTGTGATATAAACGGCAAAAACTTTAATGCCGTGAGGACCAATTTTCGCAATTGCAAAATGGCTGACATTGCGCCTCATGTTTTGACATAGTCCGGGTAGCCAAACTTTGAATTCAACCGGCTTAATGATACTTTATTTTCAGGATATTTTTGTACAGAACAAAAAGGGGAAGGTACTGATTTTTAATGCTTGTTGGTACATCTAAAGAAATGCCATATTTTTACATGTGCCATTCTTTCAAATTTTATGAAATTTTGCACGATAACTACAGGTAAATTGCTCGTTTTAGAAATGTAATTTTTATTTTGGGCAAATAACTTCACGCGCTTTGAGAAAGACTTGATTATGACCTAATTTTAGCTCATTAATTAAATATGCCGATATTTGCATTCTTTAGCGGTTGCGTGACTGAAAACGTACATCTTGAACTAAACTTGCTTGAAAGGTCATTTTTCTTCGTCTTTAGTTGCAGAATTTTAAACCCTCCCAGAAAAGTACTCACCTCTTTTAGTTAGTCCACTTTTGAGGTTGTCAGGGCTGTAAAATTGACAAACGTGCATGCGCTTGTTTACATCCCGGTTACATACAAATCTGGCCGTTTAACTTCAGTTCGTGTTTCCTTCAAAACAATTATTCTTCATTGTTAATATACTATGTAGCCTGCTACAGTCGACTGATTTTATCACAAGCCGACAAGATTCTTTCAACTTCAATGCAGACAATCTCGAATATAATTTGTATATTATTTCATTCTATTATCCGAATGTAAGTGACAACAAGGCGGTCGCCGCTAAAATATACTTGTGGCGTACAAATTGAAATTTCTATTTACTGTTGTTATTATTGGTAATAAACAAATAATTACAGTAAAATAGAAATTATGTAATGTTTGCATACAGATATGTCAGTGGAGCGATTTTTACAATTAGAGGTTATATACTAAAATTAGCTGCATTTTTAAACTTTATATTTACAATAGATTTATCAATTCCAAACTTTTTGTGCAGATTTTGATGTTACTGTATACTTGTTATCTCGCAGTTATGGCTGAGATTAATACTAGACCTAGTATGTAATACTGGCAATCTGGCATGCAGACTGCAGCAATTTATTAACCAGTGGCATAATGTTATGTCAGATTGTCAGGCGGCTCCTGGGTAAAAAATTGTAAAGGCTGGAATTGTTTATTACACTAACAACAGTAAATAGAAATTTCAACTTGCACATCACAAGTATATTTTAGCAGCGACCGTTAATTCTTGTTGTCAATCACTTACATGCACTGGGATAATAAAGTAATATAATACAATTAAAAGGGCTTTAATGTAGAAATGGCGTTATCTAGATGCTCTTCTGGTGCCATAATGGGCACGGATTGTTCCGTTGATTGGAGAGATCCACAAAAATCATTTGATATTATTCCTCTGACTGAATGTCATGAGATAGAAATTTCTAACCATGAGTCAACTTGGAGTTTCTCTGGAGTTGAAAGTGAAGAGGACTTGATTCTAGCTCGAGCCGGTATTTTTTATGCTAAGTCACAAGGTCAGTGTCCTTTAAACATCTCCCCGAACCACCTTTCAGAACTTGACTTGCAGTAAGTTGTTAACGGCACATTCTGCTGGTTGTTCTCAGTAAATCGACAGGCTTGCTGCAGCTTGTTGAAACCTATAGTCTGTACCAAGCAGGTAACACTTCTGTGCCGTTTTGCTATTTACATAATTAAATCATATACATTTTAAAAAATAAAGAAAACTATCTTTTAATCGTCGTAGTTTGTCTTGCAAATACTTAGCTTATTATTATGCATCTCAGCAACTATGCTTGCACTCACGCACGCAAGCACGGGACTGATAGGCAGTCGCGTGCGTGCGAGCATAGTTGCTGAGATGGATAATAATAAGCTAAGCACTTGCAAGACAAACTACGACAATTAAAAGATAGTTTTCATTATTTTTGAAAGTGCATAGACAGCACTAGTTGGGCGACCTATGATTTAATCATTGAAATAAGAATCCATAGAAATTTGAGTCAACAACAAGGAATGTAACAACAGGCCAGGGAATGTAAACAAGTGCACGTTTCCCCATTTTAAAGTGCTGATAACATCAAAGTGGACTAACCAAAAGAGGCAAATACTTTTTCTATTTTTTAACAATTTATAAGCTAAAGACGAACAAGATAACCTTTCAAGCGGGTTTAGTTCAAGCGGTTTTTAGTCACGCAATCGCTAAATGCAAGTATCCGCATATTTAATGAGCTAAAATTAGGTCAAAATCAAGTCTTTCTCAAAGCGTACGAATTTATTTGCCCAAAATAAAAACTACATTTCCAGAAAGAGCAATTTCCCAGTAGTTATCGTAAAATTTTCATAAAATTTGAAAGAATGGCACATGGGTAAATATGGCGCTTCTTTAGATGTACCGACAAACATTAAAAATCAGTACCTTCTCCTTTTTGTTCTGTAAAAAACATGTCGTGAAAATAGATTGTCATAAAAATGCTCTCTATGGACAATAAAGAGATATACTTTGTACATGAAGTATTATTAAGCCGTTTGAAATCAACAATTGGCTACTTGGACCATGTAAACATGATGCGTAATTTCAGCCATTTTGCATTGCGAAAATCAGTCCTCACCCCTGAATATTTTTTTGCCGTTTTATCGCCAACAAAAAAGTATTTTTAAAAACTAACCACATGACGTTTCATACCTTACCATAGCTAACTTAAAATGAAAATTAGAGCGCAATCAGAAATCTGAACCTTGCCACGGTATGTTTGATTTTTGTAGACAGTCGCTCTTAAACCCAAAAGAACACTTTCTACTCTACTGACATCAAGGTTGGAAGCATGGGAGACATTGGCTGTGCTGCAAGGGTATATCAACATTTTAGAACAATGCAAAAAATTCTTCAGTATTTAAAGCTAAAACTATTTTAACTATTCTACCTTGTGTCCATCACTGTAGAAATATCAAGTGGAGTAACATGAGCAGCAACGTCAGGTGTAGTATCATTGCCAGCAATAGGTGTCAGAGGCACCTGTAACTCAACTAGCACACATGCTCATGATGGGGTTGACCACAATTGACTGGTGGTTGCTGAAAAGTTTTAAAACATCATTGATATATGAAGATAATTCAGAATAGGTTATTTTGGACAATAAACAAGCTTTTTCTTGTACATAAATATAGATAGAACAAGATAAAACCTTGTTTACATATATTTTCGCGCACTGTAACTCAACTACTGATATTCAAATACGTATTAATTTATATGACTGCGTATACACTCACTTGTCTCTTTTTCTTGATCGCAATATTGCAACAGCATCTCTGCAAATTCACTGTGGGTTTTGTTGGAATATCCCATGTCCTCTTTTTTCTTGGTCCATTTTTGAAACACTTCTATTCTCAATCTAATATGCACAGTCTTCACAGACGGCCTTCCACGCTTTGGCAGTGAAGCATGGTCAGATTCTTCCATTTCGACATTTTTCAAAACAATATTGCAAAATTTCACAAAATATATTTTCTTATATCATAAATTAACAAAACAGCCCTGTCTTTTTACACAATTGATAAAAAAATAGATTGATTCAAACCGATTAGCGATTCACTCATAGATAATTTGTCGTGGATTCGATTGTAATCGATAAACTGGAAAACGAACGAACATATATAGCTAGCCAATGGGCGGGCAGTAATTGCATGTGCTTTGGAACTGGGGAATTATTGGGGAGCATCGTTATCATAGGTTGTATAGCATGTGATCAGAGACGTATTATTAAAGTTATATTATATTTTGCGAGTTTGTGAGTGATCTCTTTCGATTAAACCGGTGATTCTTTCGTAGAGACACTTCGGGAGGCGGGTAATCTGCGAAATGTGGCACCTGTGATGGAATTAAAAGCAAATATTGTGATTATATTTTTGCGAGTCGTGCAATATTTTTGCGGGGGGTGAAATATGGCGAGTAAACCCGAAGAAGCGAACGCTGTTTTACAAGTGAAATTAAAGCAACTACGTATCGCGTGTGGGCGAACAGGTTTTGCTCTAGAATCCAACAAAAGTACCGCTATTTGTCGCCAAATAGTGTCGTTAAAAGCGTTATCAGCAGACGTTGAGAAGTCGCGAATGGAAGTTGAGTCGTCAAAAATTAAGGAAAACGAAGTGGAAGAAACTATTACGGAGTGGAACAAAACTTTTGAAGCGAACTATCGAAGGCCGATGACGAGATAAAGCGATTAGAAGAATAGCAGGACAGCTGCAAACAAGAGAAAGAAAGAAACACTTTCGAAGAGCAAATGAAGTACAAGGTTAAACCACTAAAATGAAACTCGAAATGGAATGGCAAATGCAATTAAAAGTGGAAACACCGTCTGCGGAAGCAAAAGTAAAGCAAGTGGAAGCAAGACTTCCTAAGCTGGTAATATCAAAATTTAACGGTAGTCAAACCGATTGGCCACGGTTCTGGGGGCAGTGTACGGAATCAATCGAGAAATTGGGGCTTGCCAGCATCACCAAATTTTCTTATCTGCGGGAACTTTTGGCTGATAACGTGAGGCGTGAAGTGGAATCTTTACCGTTTACGAATGAAGGGTACAATTGAGCCAAAGCAATATTGAAGGAAAAGTACGGGAAGGAGTCGGAGTCTACCCCTTATTCCATCAGGAAATGCAAAGAAAATCGCTGAATTTAGTGATAAACTAACATACTGTGTACAGTCGTTGCAGTCTCTCAGGAAATTGGACGAGGTTAGGGGCCTAACTACAATAACTCTGGATAAGTTGTCAGCTATAAGAGGAGACTTAGTAAGATCGGACAGTGAGTGGGAAAACTGGGATCTAGACAAGTTAGCTGAGGCGTTGCACCTTTGGGTTCGACGAAATCCTGTTGGTGTTGGTCATGATACAGAACAAACCAATAAGCGCCGAGATCGCGAGAGAATGTTTTTAACCAATTAAGGCGACATACCTCGAGGGTGCGTCTATTGTGAGAGCAATGAACACAAGGGAGTTGATTGCAACAAAGTTACTACTTTTGCTGAACGGAAACAAATACTGGCGCAAAAGAAATTATGTTTCAATTGTGCTATTAGCACTCATTGAGCAGCTAAATGTTAAAGCAAGTTGTCATGCCAGATATGTCATTAGAGGCACCATACGTCAATATGCGACAAGGCAGATCTTGATGAGACAAAGAAGGTCGTGTTGACCCCAAGTGGTGTTGGCGAAGGCGTTTTTCCTGTGGTATTGTTGAAAGTTGATGGCATCATTACGCGGGCTTTGATTGATATGGAAGCCTGAAGCTCATACATTTCCGCTAAGGTGGGAGATATGCTTCACAAGAAACCCTGGGAAACCTCAACCAAACGGGTTGAAATGTTGATGGGGTCTCATCTCACAAAGTTGGAGAAGTACGACGTCACGGTCCAGTCGCTCAATAACACGTTCAAGATGGACACGAAGCTCACGAAAGTGAACTGCTGGCGATATATAATCCCCACTACGACGCAGTGAAAGCGAGGTATTCACACCTTGCACCAATAAGTGTGAACGACAACGACAAGAAGGTGCCCCTGCCAATTCATGTGATCTTGAGCGTCGGGGATTATGCAAGAATTAACACCAAGCAACCACCGTTGGTCGGGGAGAGCGGTGAGCCAGTGGGCGAGTATACGAAGCTAGGATGGGTTATTATGTCACCAGGGGCTGAATTCGATCGCAAAGCTGTGTTTCTTACGCAGACAAGCCATGTAGACTACGAGGAGCTGTGCCGTTTAGATGTGCTGGGACTGCAAGATTCAACCGAACACGACCAGAGCGTAGTCCATGAGGAGTTCAAAGAGCAATTCAAACGTTCACCCGAAGAATGGTATGAAACGGGCCTACCGTGGCGAAGTAACCACCCCTATCTTCCCTCAAACGAAGCTGGAAGTCTGCACTGCTTAGAGAGTTTAATTCGGAGACTAAAACGTGATGGGCACCTTGACGGATATGATGCAGTGATTCAAACGCAAGTACAAGATGGCATTGTAGAACAAGCGCCAAAGATAACTACAATCAAGAGTTCTACATCCCGCACAAAGCAGTCATTAAAGAATCCTCGGAGACCACAAAAATGCGTGTCATATATGATGCATCCGCTAGAGCAGACCCATCCGCACCTTCCCTCAACGATTGTCTGAACCCTGGGCCCACCCTGCAGAATAAGCTTTGGGACATCTTGATACAACAGGGAGCATTTCCGGTGATGGTTTCAAGTGACATCCGTCAGGCGTTTCTGCAGATCCACTTGAAAGAGGCTGATAGGGATGTTCTACGATTTCATTGGTGTAAGGATGATTGTGCACCTCTTCAAATGTTACGATTCACACAAGTTCTCTTTGGACTTGCACCATCGCCGTACCTTCTACAGGGAGTGATCGAGTCGCATCTGGATGTCTGATCGGAACGTTACCCAGAAGAAGTTGAGCACTTGCATCGTAGCATGTATGTGGACGATCTACTCAGCGGAGGATTGACGGTAAAGCTGTCTGAAGCTCGTAAGGACGTACCCAAGAAGTTATGCAAGATGCTACTTTCGAACTTCATAGGTGGAGTTCAAACGTACCTGAGTTGGAAGTGGGCAACAGTCAGCAAGAAGGGGAACTTTCAGTCGAACAGTCTTATGCGAAGTCGCAACTTATGGTGAAACCCAGAGAAATGAAGGCGCTTGGCCTCAAATGGGACAAACAAAGTGATACCCTGAAAGTTTCATTTCCGAGCGAAACCGTACCGGCTACTAAGAGAGGCATCTTACGCAAGTTGGCAAAAATTTATGATCCTCTAGGGTTGGTGTCACCTCTGACTCTGGAGGGCAAACTCATATATCGAGATGTGTGCGATGCAAAAGTGCTGTGGGACGCTGGTCTTAGCAGTGCTTTGTTAGGAAAGTGGCAGACCTGGGAACGATCTTTGCCCACAGAGATGGAAGTACCGAGGTCCATCGTTAGATATCAAGAACTGGTTAACGAGGTTGAATTGCATTTGTTCAGGAATGCATCAACAAAAGGTGTCGGGGCCACGGTTTATGCAGTGGTTAAACAACCCTCGAGATCGACTCAGCAGCTAGTAGCCGCTAAGAGTAGACTAGCCAAGAAGAATTTATCAATTCTGCGCCTGGAACTGGTTGCAGCCCACATGGCAACCAACCTTTTCAAGAACGTTTGCTCAGCACTACCGAAAGAACTACAACCATTGAAGTTTGCATGGCTCAACAGCACAGTCACACTCCATTGGATCGTGGGTAAAGGGAGCTATCAGCAGTTTGTCGCTAATCGCGTCGCAAAGATCCAGGCCCACCCATCAATCTGCTGGCGGCACGTACTGACGAAGGATAATCCAGTGGACATCGCCAGCCACAGTGGGTTAGTCAGCTCATTCTAATGGTCGAGTCCAGATTGGCTTTAAGAACCAGAGAGGTGGCCAGTGAACCCAGTAACCCAACCCTCAGCCGAATCGAATGCTGAAGCCAAGATTGTTCGTGAGGTGGTATGCTTGAAACTTTGAAACTTTATTATATTCGCGATACAAAAATACAATTACAATAAAACACAAACAAAATAATAGATGGCGAGGAGACCTCAAGAAACCACTGGGCTTATCTAGTGAGGTCACCTCGAGAAACGAACAATATATGTATATGCATTAGTCAATTAGTCTAAATGCAATATTTCACTCAAAAGCTAGCATATGTGCGCGACGTATAAAAATTATCTTAACAGTAATTCTATCATATGTTTTTTAAAGGGGGAAAGACTAGACAAATCCTTTATATGTAATGGCAAAGCATTCCAAATTTTAGGACCTTGAAAAAGTATAGTAAATTGTTTTAAATTGGTTCGACAAGCGTGAGGACGATAATTCTCAACAGTTCTTGTATTGTAGTTGTGGACCTCGTTGTTAGTAATACATAAGTTCAGAAGAATTGGCGGTAACATTAAGTTTTTATAACAAAACATAAACCTAGCAACATAAAGTGAATTAACTTTAAAAATATCTAGTATACCTGAGTAAATAGCGGATCAGAATGAGCATGGAATTCTGCATTAGTAATAATACGCACTGCACGCTTTTGTAAGTAAAATATTCTATTTAGGTTAGTTACATATGTTGATGACCAGGCTAAGTTACAATAAATTATGTATAGATATATTAGAGTATCGTATAAAGATAATTTGGTTTTAGATGATAAATTGAAGCGCGACCTGTGCATTATACCAACCGACTTTGAAATCTTTTTACTAATATAGCTTATGTGATCTTTCCACGTTAAATGTTCATTTATATATACTCCCAAAAATTTTATAGTTTTGTGCTCAAGTAGTTTATTACCAAAGCAGAGAGAAAAGTTAGTAGCAACAGTCTTTCTATTAGATTTAAAAATAATATAATTTGTTTTCTCAATATTAACAGAAAGTTTGTTACTTTTCATCCAGACATCAACCTTTGTTAATTCTTCATTCAGTACAGACTCTAAATGTTTTGGATCTGAGTGTGAATAGAAAATGCTAGTGTCATCTGCAAAAATCAAAGTTTCCGTCGTTTTAGAGGCATTTGGAAGATCATTTATATAAAGAATAAAGAACAACGGACCTGAAATAGATCCTTGCAGGACACCACATTTAATTGTTTGCTCAGAAGAGCAAGTTTGGTTAAATTGAACAAATTGCTTGCGTTCAAAAAAAAGCTTTTGATCCACGTCAGAGCTATGGCACTAATGCCGTAATGTTCCAGCTTGTCAAACAGGATATCATGGTCAATGGTGTCAAACGCTTTAGATAGGTCCAAAAAGACCCCTGCAGTTGTTTCCTTACGATCAATGGCTGAAGTTATTTTGTTGACTAAATGAATTAAAGCCATTGAAGTCGAATGGTTTTTCCGACATCCAAACTGGTAACAATATAGAATTTCATATTGTTCAACAAAAGTAATTAGGCGTTTATACATAACTCTTTCAAAAATTTTGGAGAAGTTGGTCAACAGAGAAATAGGCCTGTAATTTGAAAAATTTTTAGGATTTTCTGCTTTATAAATCAGAATAACTTTAGCAACCTTCAATTTATCTGGAAAGACCCCAGTTGTGAGGGAAAGATTAATCAATTGCGCAAGGGGCTCAGAAATGAGATCGAAAGAGTTCTTTATTAGATACATTGGGATATTATCATACCCAGGAGCTTTACCAGCTTGAAAATCATGACATATTTCCTCAAGTTCATGGGTATTAGTCTCATTTAGGATAATTGGGCAATTTTCATCATCTGTTAAAAAGGAGCGAAAAGAGAAATTTGTGCTAGGTATTCTACTCGCTAATGAGGGGCCAATGTCAGTAAAGTATTTACAGAATCTGTTAGCAATTTCAAAATGGTCCGTAATCATTTTGCCTTCAGACATAAATGCTGAGGGCAAAGATTGCTTAGTCTTTCGTTTATCAATTACCTCGTTCACTAGTCTCCATGTTAATTTCATGTCATTTTTTGCAACTTCAAATCTATTTTCATAATACATCTGCTTAGCATTTCTAATTACATGAGTAAGCTTGTTTTTATAAATTTTATACTGTAATTCATGCTGCTTATTTGGGGAATTTATTAATTGCTTATAAAGCCTATTCTTTTTTCTGATGGATTTTAAAAGTCCTTTTGTAATCCAAGGAGAATTGCAGTTTTGTAAAGTTCTACATTTTATCCTTTCCATGGGAAAACAAGCATCAATTATCTTAATATATTCATTTATGAATATATCATAAGAATTATTAGCGTCTAAGTCATTAAATCTATTAGTCCAGTTTATCTCAGGGAGGAATTCGCGAAACGTATTGGTATTATATTCACTAAAGGACCATCTAAATGCCTTTTGCTGACAATGTAGATTAATTAAAGTCTTTATAAAAACATGCAAAGATTGGTAAGTGGTCAGAAAGATCATTTAGAACAATTCCATTAAAAACGTTATCAGAAAGTTGGTTAGTGAATATGTTATCAATCAGGGTAGCTGTGTGAGAGGTAATATGCGTTGGATTAGAAATGAGTGGATAAAAGGAATACGAAAATAGGCGATCAATAAATTCTTGAGTGGGAACGTTATCATTATAATGGAGCAAGTCTAAATTAAAATCACCCATGATGTAACAGAGCTTATTACCTCTGGTGATGTTAGAAAGAATGTCATTCAATTCGTCAATAAAAACTGCTGTATTTTGGTTAGGCGGCCTGTATATTACACCAACTACAATATTTTTCCATGAGGGACGTTTATCTCAACAAATAATGACTCAATTACATCAGGATTTGAATATATACACTCAGAGCATATTTTATATTGAAAATTAGTTTTCAAATAAAGGCCAATTCCTTCGCCTATTTTGGATTTACGATGATTGGAGACAAAGCTGTAACCGGGCACATTGACTAAGTCTGAAGTAAGATCATTTAGCCAGGTTTCTGTTACCGCAATGACAGAAAATGATTTTCGCAGGTTTGTTAACAAAATCTCAAATTTATCAAAATTGCCAATCAAACTTCTAGCATTTAAATGCATTAATGAAAAGGTCTTATTTGGGCATTTAGAAATAAATTGGTCGTTAATGATTCTTCTACCATATAATTGCTAGCTGATTGGTGGAATGGAAAATTAGCATCTGGGTCGACATTATTTAAATACGAATGCATTGCTGTAGGGTGATCTACAGGATTAAATAATAATGATTCCAAACGAATTGAATCAATGTTTACTGGACCATGAGTTAGCTCATATAAGGCTAATTTGTACGAAATGTCATCCAAATGGTAGAATGGTAGAAAACTTTGTAAATTAATATTGCCAGGTGAACAAGACATCACAAAAATGTTTTATAAAGATATAGTAAATACATAACTATTTATAAATTGTCATCCACTTAGCTGCGAGGCAAGACAGATCCCTCCGGTATACTAATTCTAAGGTTGACCAGATCGCTGGGACTTTTGATCAGTAATGCACTTGTCAATTGTAACCCCCACCCTTCCAACCTCGGGACATGGTGGGGAAATGTGGGGGATTTTTCCGTTTTGTAACCCTGTTTAAGCCCGAGTAGGTGGTGCATTTTCTCCTTATGGGTCCCGACCACAGAAATTGCCAAGTGATCAACATAACAGCCTGGACACGATCTGCTGCTTATGCTGACACTGTCAGCCTGACAATAACTTTTTTGTACAAAATTTGTTATGTGAAAAATCCATGATGTTCTGGACCATCCTTTCGCTTCATTAATAATTCTTTATCATACTATTACAAGGTAATATTACAAAAGTGTTTGTTGAATTTTTTGCACTTTATCTTGAAAATACTGTTCAGGTATACTGATTTACATAAACTTTATATTTACAACAGTGACGCATTTATTAAATTGAATATTCATGAAACCCATGAAAATCTGGTCTTCGGACCGAAAACAGAAAAGGCTTGTTGCCACAGATAATCTGTCTGATCTGCTTTCTAAAGGTAGGTCTTGATATGTACTGAACATTGAGTGATCAAGGATTCATATTTAGATATATGTTAAATATGAACATATTGTGTTGACTAGCTGTGTTCCATTTGGGTATAAACTATGTTTGAATAATAGCATCACACATACAACACAAATGTTGCCTAATACCATGTTTTATACACTTTGTATGTATAATAGACCATTCCCCTCATAGACATATTTTAATATCGGCAAGAAGCATGAAAACTTCAATTTCAGTTGAAATTAACCGAAAG